>JAJOOF010000294.1:0-72071 GCA_029582545.1 Solanum lignicaule | reverse complement strand
TTTTCATAAAATTTATCAAAGAAACTTACTCTAACTTTTGCCAACTTTTTATTTCTCAACTTGCTTGACTTCAAAACTTAACTTACGATCATTGGGCTACTATATCACCTTATAAAACATCCCTATTAGCATAGAAGACACTCTTTGTCTTGTCCCCAAAGGTACCGGTTAACTTAAGCGTTTTGAATGGGCGGGGTGTTAGAATAGACATTCTTTAACTCGAACTTGTTTCAGGGCATCCTTGACCCATAACGTTAGTCTAATTCTTTGATCATAGTTTTTTTACCTCCCCTTTGCAACCTTTCTTTTCTGAAATGATACACCAAGTCATATAAGCCTCATACACTCATTCAATGATACACATATTATGCGAAAGAACCACGGGGTCTCACATTCTCCCCTCCTTAAGAACATTCGTCTACAAATGGATTCGAACAATCTCTTAGTTGTATTCTTTGCTGCTACTGTGCTATTTGCAAGGCTATATTTGTTACGTCCGCAAATCTTAAATCTAGTTCGAAAATCTAATTACAAGGCTTCTTATATCTAGCATGCGACAACCCATATAAACTGCATTTTTGAGGTATTTAACATCCAATTAAGTTTGTGTACAGGAATAATTGTCAATTATTAACAAACAACTCAGCTTAAGCCGTCAATAGTTAGGGGTAATTCTTCCCTATTTCCTCCTCGACTCCTCAAGTTATTTCCTCAACGTTGTTATTCCACCATAACACTTTCATAGAAACCACTTCTTCAGTCCAAATTTTTCTTACCTGCCAAACCAAAATATTCACTAACACCTTAGCATAAAACAAGTCTGTAGAGACAAGAATATCCTCAACGGGCATAATTCAAAGCATTTTCGATGCACTTCTACAAACTAGATACATGGAACATCGGATGAACTGCTTTAAATTCTGAAGGGAAATCAATCTCGTAAGCCACCCTACCAATCCTCCGAATAATATTATATGGCCCTACATTCCTTGGACTCGACTTTCCTTTCTTGACTAATCGCATGAAACCCTTCATAGGCCATACTTTGAAGAAAAGCCAATCTTCTACATCAAACTCTAAGTCTCATAGTAAAACATCTACATAAGACTTCTGACTACTCTATGATATCTACAACCGATCTCTACTAAGCTTTACCTTCTCCATAACTTGTTAGATTAGATCATGACCTAGTAACTCTACTTCCCTGATCTTGAACTAATAAATTGGTGACCTGCACCTCTTCCATATAGTTCTTCATAAGGAGCTATTTGAATACTTGCTTGGAAGTTGTTATTATAAGAAAACTCAACCCGTAACACGTGATCACACCAGTTTCCATGAAAATCTAGCACACATATCCATAACATGTCCTTGAGCATTTAGATTAAACATTCGGCTTGGCCATCAATTTGAAGATGAAAATCAGTACTAAGATTAACTTGAGTCCCCAAACCCTTCAACAAGGATCTTTGTGTTGTGCTATAAAATATGTCCATCTATTTGAACAAATCTATATTGAAACATAATTGAGTATAAATAACTCTCTAATGTACATCCCAACATATTCCACTACAAGGTAGTCCTGACTAGACATAAATGGGCTGATTTCGTCAACCTGTGAATAATCACCCAAATGGAATTTGATCTTCCCTCGCGAATGTGGAAAACATGTGACAAAATTCACATTTATCTCTTTCCACTTCCACAATGGAATAACTATCTCCTGAGTTAGCAAACTAAGCTTTTGATGCTCTACCTCTCCCTATTGACAACATATTTCCTTAATACCATGACACATTTTCATGGTTTCTATGTGAACAGAGAAGCGAGAATGGCTTGTATGTCCCATATTTTTCAATAGAAGCCATGTAGTATTCAGAACATATAATTGATCTCTGTATCTGAAGACTGTCTCTCCTGCTCTATCAAAGGTGAATTTATTATTTTTGCTGCTAAGCCTTGCCTCTGAGCTGATCTAAGCTAGGATCTTCACTTTGTCAAGCCTTCACCTCCACAAATAGAGATTATATTACCCAGTTCTAAACTGTAACTCTAGTGTCATTGGAGTTTTATAATATAACCCCAAACCAGCTAGCTGATGGAGCTCTTAGGCCATTTCCTGGTCCTCAGCTCCCAAAGGAGATAAACTACCCATATAATTACGACTGAGGGCATCCGCTACTATATTTTACTTTCCTTGGATGATATAAGATATCCACATCAATAACTTTCACCGATTCATTCCATCCGCACTATTATAGAATTACCTTTTTCAGTCTAAAAATATATTGGGGGCTCTTAGGATCTATATAAACATAAACCTTAAAGACATTCAAGTAATGCCTCAAAATCCTCAAGGAATGAATAATTGTAGTCAACTCTAAATCGTAGGTCGGGTAGTTCTTTTCATTCTTCATTAACTATCATGAAGCATAAGCAATTACCTTTCTTTAATGTTTCAGAACATAAACCAGCCTAATTCTTGAAGCATAATAATACATTACATTGCCCTCTTGACCGTCTTGTAAGGTCTGAACTGGTGTTGAAGTCATTTGATATCTCAACTCTTGGAATCTCCCCTCGTAGGCTATTGTCCACTGAAACTTAACTTTTTTTTATGTCAACTTTGCTAGGATTGCTGAAAGTGGAGAAAAGAGAAAGAAAAATCCTTCCACAAAACTTATATAATACTCCGCTAACCCTCAGAAAGATTCAAACTTCGACCAGGTTCATATGTCTAGGCCAAGTCATCACGACCTCAGTCTTCTGTGTATATACCTGAATACCAGCATCTAGTACAATATGGCCCCGGCAAAAAAAACCATTAAATTCAACCAGAACTCATACTTTGAGAATTTAGCTTACAACCTCTAACCTTAGGGTAACTGAAGCACTACTTAGTGATGATCTCTATGATTTGCCTCTGAATGAAATGTACCAAAATATCATTAACTAATACAATTACGAACAAGTATAGAATGACATGGATATACTATTCATCAGGTTCATAATTATTGTTGGGTAATTCGCCAATCTGAAAGACATTACAAGAAACTCAAAAATGGCCATATCTAATCTTGAAAGTTCTCTTTGAAACATTACTCTCTCGAACAAGTACCTAGTGGTACCCTAAATGTAAATCAATCTTTGGGAAGCATCCGACATCATATAGTTGGTCGAAAAAAACCTTCAATCCTTTGTAGTGGATATTGGTTCTTTATAGTCACCTTATTCAGTTTTTTTGTAGTCTATACACTTTTACAATGATTCATCTTTCTTCTAAACAAATAACATTGGTGCACCGCTTGGTGATGCACTAGTCCTGTTAAAGCTCTTATCTAATATATCCTTCTTGCTGGTGCAATTCCAAATGGGGAAATTGATATCGGCAGAGCATCTCGTAATGTATCAGTAGAAAGAATTGTCGCTTGTTCCAGGGAAATAGCAAGAGGCTCACCTGGAAATACACCTAGAAACTCATTGCCCACTATAATAACTGAAGAGTCGAGGTCTCAACATCAATATCTTAAACTCGTTCGGAAAATATGATAAGTACAGCCATTGGCAAACATTTCCTTGCCTAAAGATTGCAAATAAACTTGCCTTTTGGCATTGCACCATTAGGCTTCCCTTTTCATACTACTTCCCCTGGGAACTCAAATCTAACAGTCTTCTCTTGGTAGTCGACATCGATATAATAAGGTTTCCACCAATCCACGCCCATATCAATAACAAAGTCGAGCATGTCTAGCCCTATCACGTCTAAAAAATATTTGATAACAAACAATCTCTATCGTAGAACCTCAATAAATCCTCTTGAGCGTATGTGAAGCACAAAGCACAATTCAGATTTCATACGTACTTATAACTCAGCTCTATAGCACGATCTATAAATTGAAAGAAATGTAACCAGTCTTAAATGCCCTATAGCCTCTTGATTATAAGTGTGGTGCACAACACACCCATAAACAAGAATCTATAAGACACGACTTGTGGACTCCCTGGGACACGACCTGCTCTGATACCAAGTTTGTCACGCCCCAAACTAGAGAAGGAGTGACTGGCACTCGACAGCTTAAGCAATCGAGTTAGCCACATAAACATACCAATTGACTCAACTTAGGGCTTAGAAGGTCAGGCAGCATAACATCTAAAATACTATGACTGGACCCTAAAGGTCATAACCTTAATATCGATAAGTCAAATAGACGAAGGTAGACAAGACAAAGATAATAAGTTACTAGCTAGCCGACAAGGCTACAATGAAGACATACACACATACATACATATCTATACATTCCAAGCCTATGTGGCTGGAAACTGGAAGCTGCAGAAAGAAACCTAGAATATTGTGTCCACAATAGCCTCTATGAGTGACATAAGTAGTGGTCGGGACAAGGCCCCAATTAAACCCAAACTGTACAATAAAAGTAACATCCTATGAAAGCTCCAGGAAGAAATGGAGCTTACCAACACACAGCTAAACCCAGAATCCTAGCAGAGGTGTTAATCAGAATCCCTACCTGGACCTGCACGCACGAAACAAAAATACGTCCCAGGAAACGGGATGTCAGTATGAATAAAAATGTAATGGTATGTAAGGCAAAAAATATAATAATAAATAGTTACTGTAAAAAGGGGAATAAAGATACCACCTGAAGCAGAAACTCTGGTAGCCGCCGTGGCTGACATCAAACCTTTTATAGATTAAATATGCATGGTATGCTCGCATAATCGTATGTCGTGAATATATATATTTATAGATGCAAATGCATGTCATACCCAACCAAGTGCTAGCAATGGTGATGCCTTCCGGTAGCGAACCAGGATTATATTTGCCAACTTGTGGCCATTTGTGTCTCATATGAATAAATATAGGCAATAGGCCCCATACCATCCGATTATAAGTCAAAAGTAGAATGCATTACATGTAATGTCATGGATCCGTAATGCATTTGTTACCTGAATCATGTTGCCAATCTTGGCTCATTGGTACTCTTGTCCTCATAATCTCGTAATCACTTTCGTATCACATGTAAAAATTTTGTGAAACTTATATACTTGTAGATTAAACTGGAACATTTAACTTGGATTTAGAAAGGCAACTTAAACTTGAGCATGTTCATAAAGAGCTGAAAGTTCCTCACTTAGTATCTATATATGTTTCCTTAGTGGTTTGTAAAAGAAAGTATTTCAAAAAAACTCCGTACTATAGTAGTTTAAACCTACGATTTATATTTAAGGGTTTTGGAGATCGACGTTTTATTTTAAAGTTTTCAAAAATATAAATTAGCGAGGAAGGAGAACTTATTTCAAATTCATATTGTTCATCTCTAATCTTTTTAAGTTACTACACCTAAAGAAGAATAATAATTTGTACACATGGACCTTTAGTCAAGAGAATCAACAAAATGACATAAACTCGCCAAATACCCTATCTAACCGAATGAGTGGAGTAGCAACATAATGGAGTCACAAAAATACACCAACTGCAATATCAATGCCTTTCACCAAAGGTCTTTCTAGTAATAATAGAGTACTAAAACAATATTTGATGATTTAGGATTCCAAAATTCGTCCTCAAACGAAGTATTGTGCTTAACCTAAACATACCTCGATTTTGGGTCTTCTTGTATCAATATGTATTGTATCCCCTTCCTTACAGTATGTAGTCTACAGAAAATCATGTCACACAACCATTACACGTAGAATATTAAGACGTCAGGGTCAAAGTAGCAATTTAGAGCTCACTAGCAGAGTGATTAGCTCGCCAGACCATTTTTAAATGTATGCTTCATTACCTTCTCTTCTCCAAATTACAACCTCAAATTAATGACATAACATACATTTTTGCAGCAGCTATTAACAAGTGGAGCCCTACGCAATAGTCACCAACAACCAAATAGAGTATGCCTGCACAACAATTAAAACACGGCGTATCGCCACACCCCTCTTTTCCAACCCAAAATAACTATAACCAAATCCTAACCACGAGTCTTCAAACCATTAAAGCCATAAAAATTATGTATAATACAGTCCTATAATTTTTCAATATAACCATAATAACTTGAACTTGCCGCTTCCAATCATCATCCTATACGTTCGTCCAATATATACATTTGGAGTCATGTCTTTCTCTTCATATGCAATAAGAGCATAAAAGGAAAAACCCTAAATTTAAACTTGATGGAGCTTGCAGTAAATTAACATGTCTTGTCAATAACAAACAATCTCCTTAAACGCAAGACGTTGAACCAAGAAGAAATAATTTGAAAATTGCTATGCATTAATAGAACCAACGTTACACTAATTTATGTTACAATTAAATATCCATCTATACTTCTTCTTCTCTTCCAGACTCATATCAACAAGAACCACACATACAAAGCATTTCCAAAAATATTCCAGCAACAACAATATCAGAAAATACTTCAAAACAGCCCAACATCACGTAACTATCCAAATATGATTTTTCCATCCGTCTATTCATGTTCTTGCTTATATAGCATAGCTATAACTTGGACTCACTCAATAAAATGAAGGGTGAGAATTATTACCTCCAAATAGCAGCAACACCACATAAAAAAATGAGACTCCCTCACCATGAAGAATCCTTCAAATCACAACCAACGAGGAGGAAACAAATAACACAATCTCTATGAACGTTCCGAGGGTGAAACCACGTTGAAATCTTGTAAATATTTGCTTGGATGATAGGGGAACCTTTAGAGAGGATTTAGGACTGTTTTATTCTTATTTTGGTCGAAAATAATGAGATAAAACGAAGGGAAATCTGATCTTATAAAGCTAAACCGACATTTGGGCTAGGGGCCCACCTTCACATGCCTGCTTGTGTAGTCTCACTAAAATCTGAATATCTCTCAATTTTAAAGTCGTATGGACAAATGATTTAGTGCGTTGGAAAGTAGACTCGTAGACCTTCAATTTAATATATTGGGGTTCTTCTAAAGCTTTGTAGATTGGGAGAAAAGCTCCGAGACATTTAAACAAATTTTCAAAAAATTTATCAAACAAACTTACTCTAACTTTTGCCAACTTTTTATTTCTCAACTTGCTTGACTTCAAAACATAACTTACGATCATTGGGCTACTATATCACCTTATAAAACATCCCTATTAGCATATAAGACACTCTTTGTCTTGTCCCCAAAGGTACCGGTTAACTTAAGCGTTCTGAACAGGCGGGGTGTTAGAATAGACATTCTTTAACTCAAACTTGTTTAAGGGCATCCTTGACCCATAACGTTAGTCTAATTCTTTGATTTTTTTTACCTCCCCTTTGCAATCTTTTTCTCCTGAAATTATACAGCAAGTCATATAAGCCTCATACACTCATTCAATGATACACGTATTATGCGAAAGAACCACGGGGTCTCACATATACTTTCCCTTTGCATATAGTTTTCAAATAATTTGTATCAGAGACATACTTACATCTTTATACATAACTAATGTATATATCAACATTATATTTTTTCCGAAGAAATATGAAAAGTTTATGAAGTGTTAGTTGCGATTTCAGCTTTTTAATAACTTTACAAATTCATTAAATTCAGATGTTTTGATTGGTATATTATTGAAAAGAAATACCAAAAAGGAAATGGTGGACGTGACCTATTTTTCTTTATTTGTTTTCTACGGAAAAAAAAAAGTGCCCAAATTTCTTTTTCACGTAAGATGTGGCAGTGAGAATTTTTTTTGCAACTCTTGATTGAAATTACGTTGTTAGCAAAAGTACTCCTTGATACTTTGAATCCTGTTGGACATCAACTATTATAAAATAAAAATACAAATAAAAATAATAAACTAAAACAAATGTGGGAAAAGTTTATCCTTACCCGACTATAAGCAATTAACATGCCTGCTGCAATAAACTTTCTTGTGGCATTCAAGTTTAATTTCTATTGTTAATCTTTTGTCTTCTTAGCTAATAATTTTTTTGTGATCGATTGAAATTAATAGTTTGTGTAATTGCCCAGTATGATGCACCAGTCAGAGCTAATTGGATTTAGCTTGATTTTATTTTACAACTTTAATTGTATGAGCACTGTTATGTTCTATTTTTTCTCACGGTGTTATTATGTATTAAATAAAAATTTATCATCAATAAATAATTAATATA
The DNA here is from genome assembly GCA_029582545.1 of Solanum lignicaule. Taxonomy (NCBI): domain Eukaryota; kingdom Viridiplantae; phylum Streptophyta; class Magnoliopsida; order Solanales; family Solanaceae; genus Solanum; species Solanum lignicaule. The sequence continues at coordinate 63,928 of JAJOOF010000294.1, read as the reverse complement.
AAAGTGGATTATTGATATGGAAGCATTAAAATTTTTATAAAGTTTTACATATGTCAGAACATATATATTACAATACATGAATTGAAAATTATGAATAATACATAGGATTCACCGACGTGATCTATTTATTTGAGTTAGTAAACATGTTCAATATAGCATGTGTAAATTGTTCTAGATAAGTGGATATAGTAGTGAATTTTTATATACAAAAGGAGATTTCCTATAGCCACTAGTAACAATTAATTAATTCATGAGAAGATATACGAAAGGTATTCACCGGTCCAAAAGGAAAAACATTATATCTTGAATTCTCAGGTGTATTAATCGAAAAAATTATTTGTTGTAAGGAGGTGTTGCATGTCTTTGTAAAAAAAAAGGACACAATGTATGTCTTTTGCTCATGGAATATTATAAAAGAGAATGCAACTTTAAATCATGATATTTTAATCTTTAAATATGCTTAAAACAATTAATTTTTGAATTTTGTCATAGTTTTGGAGTTTTGAATTTTATGATCTCTGATTGACCTGAAATTTGATGGTGCCATAAAAAATTATTTAGATGAGTTTTAGGTAGTTTGTCTGATTAAAATTTGATTTAAATATGATAAGGTCATTTTTAATGTTAGTTAAGTTAATGTAAAATTTGGAACATGGTGATTTAACATGAATCAATATGTGAGAGGAATGTATGTTGTATTTTTAAAAATTCCTGAAGATGCTTACATCACTTGAATTTGAATTTTGTCATAGCATTGGAAATAAATAATTTTTATAGAGTCCAATTGACCTGAAATTTGATAAGTTCATTGGAATCAACCCTGCAAGAAATACTCACATCTATGCGGTTATGTTTTTTGATGTCGTTAAGATGGTTTTTAAGTTATTCTTTTGAATAAAAATGTGATTTGGTAAGAAAATATTCCTTTATATTAGTTTTAGTTATGTCAATTGTGGTACATAATTAGACTTGATGATTTAATATGGATTGATATAAGATAAGGATGTAGGTCTAATTATTTTTCTTAAATCGTTTGAATTTGAATTTGATTATTGCTTTGGAGATAAATTTTAATTCTAAACTCTGATTCATTTGAAATTGAGAAGGCTCATGAGAAATGATCAAATGGAAAATACTCATAGCTATGAAGTGATTTGACAATTTGAGGTCCTTTAGATGAATTTTTTTTAGATAATTTATTTATCTTGAAATTTAATTTAATGAAAAATTACTCAACTGTGATGTATTGGTGATAGACTTAGTTCTATATGGTTTACACAACTAAATTTTTTGTAAAGTATTATGTTCATGTGTTGGCTTTGGACCTTCCTCTATATCGGATGAAATTAATACAACTCACTAGATTTAATCTCTAGTTTTGATAATTTGTATTGACTCTCCTTATCTGAGTAATATATGATTTGATCATGGGATAATGATGTCCACTTGACATAAATTAATAGTATACTCTCCATCTGAGTTAGCTCTTGTTCTAAATTTATTGGAGTGAATATCTGACACCATATATGTATGTTGCATTAGTGGTCATTTTTTCTTTAAAATTTTTCGTTCAAGATGCATATATATCTACAAGGTATTTTTTGAATTTTAATATTTAAAGTATACATAAATATACTGATTTTTCAAAAAAGGTACTTAGATATTGTAAATAAATTTTTGAATTATGTTCTTTGTTCTTGGTTTGTGTATCTATTTCACAAATGATAGTATGTGATTAGAATTACTGAACGTAAAATAATAAATTTCAACAAAATTGATCATATTTTTGGATTTCGCATAAAGGGACTCTTATTCGTCTATAATTTGGTAGATTCATAAAAACGGCCTAGTAAGAAATATGTTTTTGAGTGGTATTTGAGGTTTTTTCATAATTGGCTCTAAGGGTCCCTTCATTGATTCCCAAGATTAATTAGTAGTGAAGTGTAAGTTTCATGTGATGGCTTAGACCTTCATCCATATCGGATTAAATTAATACAAGTTAATATGTATTTAGTCACTAGTTTTGATAATCTGTATTAACTCTCCTCAATTGAGTAATATATGATTGGAGAAATGTAAATAGGGTGATTTTCACTTGAATTAACCTAACAGGGACTCTCCATCTCAGTTAAGTCTGTATAATTTTATGGAGTGAACAATTGATCATTTTATATATGTATTGCTTAAATAGTTCACCAATCCCATCGATTGGTTATTCTAGATGCATGGATATATATGTATAATATGAGTCCTGAATTTTATTATTTAGAATTATTCGACATATGATGATCTACTTAAGTATTATATCTAGACTTCTCCAATGACTTTACAAATCCATTTAGTACTACTCAAATTTATCTTTCCATAGAGATAAGATATTAATTCAAAGAATGGATTTTACATGTACCTTATGTTAGAAAGAATGATTTCGGTTTCTAAATAGATAACAAATGGATAGTGTATTTTTCTTGTAAGTCTCCTATTATTTAGTTTAATGAATATTTTTCAATGAAGGTTACTCATGATATGACTATATTTTGTGATGTTTTGTAAGTCTGAATGTCTTGATAAACTCAAAGTATTTAAGACAAAATAAAAATAGCATCATAAAAAATCTATAAAGCCACTGTAATCTAATTGTAGTTATGTATACCTCTCTGCAGAGCTAATGAGTCACTAATCCGGTAGAATAATTGAATTCAATAGCCTACCCCAGACACTATATAATAAGTTGGTGTAAAGAGAAATTAAGAAATTGACTCTGATGATATGATAAGACTAATGATTGGCTTATTCGTTGCTGTTATATTTCTTTACGGATATGTTCTAAGAACTACATATGACATCTGAATTCAATTCCTTTCAAATCAACACTTTAGACAACTATAGAACTAGTGTGGTTATGATATAAGTTTAAATTTGTTACATGTTCATATATCTAGAATTGTCCAACACATGTGCTGAGAAGGAGAATGAAATGTGTATGTGTTAATTGGATATACAAAAAGAACGAAAGAAAGTTTATTTTATGGACTTAAAGAATATAAGGCAATTGTTAAGTCAATTATCAGATTTAAAGAAAAGGACCATTTAGTAATTCAAGTTCCTAGAAGTAAACTAGTTTTACATGAATTGAACAAAAAAATAACAAATGAGTTAGTTATAATCTCATACGTTCAAGAACATCTAACTGATCGATATGTTAAAATTGGTGTTTCATTGCATTTAAGTATTGGGAGAAACATTACTAGACATAAGAAAACTACTACGTCAAGTAATGATAGCGATGTTGGTCATGTGAAAGAATACTACATAAAAAATTGTTAATTATTCAATACTGATTGGTTTTGAGGAAGATATCAAGACGCATGAGCATGAAAGGGTGACTATTGTAGTAGTACATAGTCGTAGTGGGAGAATCATAACAAAGGTTGATTTGTTTTGAATGATTAAGAGGATTTTCATGGTAGAACTCTTTAAAAGAAGTAAATCACTAAAGGATTTCATGGTAGGGCCTCTGAATATATAATACAAAATTGATAAGTTGTAACAACTAAGCACAACAAGAGGAAGTTGCCTAAGAAATCAACTTGGTAAGATATTTTTTATATAAGAAGTATAAAAGGAATATTTGCGAAAGTTTTAAACGCATTGTAAACAGTCTAAGTGGGAGATTGCTAGGGTATATATTATGAATCATTAGTTTTGAAATAGTACTCAAATAATTTTTAAGATTAAATATCTTAGTGTGAGATTGTTAGGGTATATATTATTTACCATGCATTTAGATATAGTACATTATAACAATTATGATGGTTAAAGGTCTAAGTGGGAGATTGTTGTGATATATGCTATGAACCATATGTTTAGATATAGTATTTATTATAGAATAATTATTTATTCAGGTTTCATAAAAGTTTTAAGATATCAGATATTCGTTTATGTTGTATGTTTACTTATATTTGCAGATGATTTAATGTAGAGCATTCAATCTTATACATAAAGGATTAAATCTTCTGTTCTTACAAGTATAATTTTTTTTTTTGATAATCTAAGATGGATATTGGACATGCTATCGACAGGATTGTAGCACAAGACTGTAAATAATTTATCTTGATTAAGGTAATGATATAGTTCCAACTTCTTGTTCTAGTGCAATTTGTATGTACTGAATGAGATTGAGTAGAGATAGTTGCTTTAGACTAACTGATGAAAGCATATTATCTAAACTTTTAAATGTACTTATATTCTTATTTGAGATATAACTATTATGATATGTGTACATTAATTATCATTTTAATTTAATAAAATGTGAGATTCTGAGATTGGTCGATATGCCTTGTAGATTAGATTATAAAAAATTATATTGGGGAAGTAACAAGTTTGTCATAACTCAGGGCTACACCTTAGATGTAACATGGCATACAAGATTGCAAGAGGCCTCATATAGGCCACTTAGCTTTCATAACTAAAGATAACAGAAATGGGCGGAAATTTAAAACATTTTCAACAACATCAATGTTCATAACAAAAGAGGAAGTTTATTATACTATGTCTCATAACCATCTAAAACATGAATATCTTGGGACACAGCCCATACAACAATGTTCAAAACGTAAAATAAAAGATCATAAGAATCATGGTCGCTAAATCCTCGAATACTATGAGGACTCACCAATCTTCAAGTCTTGCCTCTACAAAGATCCTAGCCATAGGGATGAGAATTGAGATTGCCGGACCCTACATTTGGATAAGAATTATAGGCAAGAGTATGTGTTATTACAAACATGTACTCAATGTGATAGCTTGCATAAACATCAACATAAGTCATAAACCATGGTAAACACACGTGAATCTCATCTTTAAACATACTTACGATACTTCCTTGAAGTAACCTCTTTTTATTATAACTATTCTGACTTTATATGAGAAGTAGTCAATTCTTAGTTGTTCTCATTATCCATGGAAGGCACGTCATCTTGCCAATCCAAACAAAGTCATTGTCCATGGAAGAGCATATCATCATGCAAATCCAAGCTACCATGGAAAGGTATAATCCCACCAATCCAAGCTACCATAAAAATGTATCATCTCCTTACAAATCCAAGCTACCATGAAGAGGTGTCATCTCCTTACCAATTCAAGCTACCATGAAGAGGTATCATCTCCTTACCAATTCAAGATACCATGAAGAGGTATCATCTCCTTACCAATTCAATATACACATAGAAGGTATCTCATTACCGAACCAAGCTATCCATGGAGATGTATTACATTACCAATTCAAGCTATCCATGGAAAGATATCACATACCAATCCAAGCTATCCATGGAATGGTATAACATTACCAATCCAAGCTAGGTCTTATTATCATAGCTCATAAGTTCTTAGATTCATTTTAGGTGAGAAAACCTTTCAATCTGGAATCATTCAATGTGAGTAAACCATTCACATTCCTAATAAGTAATTTATATGGGAACTATCCCTTGCATAACAATTACATCTAAATCATCAATTCATCAATAAAAGATTTACTCTCAAAGCCCTACATCTCATAATCATCATATATGCAAGCAATAAATATCATATCATATCATAAGCGTCAATCTCAAAGCCATTCTAATCACAATTCATCAATCCTATAAGGATACATCTAAACCCACAATTTCTCCTTTCATGGCATAAGGCCTATCTACATCAATTTCATCTTTATATATATGGGTTAGGCATGGGTACATAAAAAATAATCCTATCAATTCAATGATAAAAAATCACAACCCAATCAATTGGATCAACATTCATCAATACCCACAACTTTAGAAGAAAACCCTAACTAAAATTGGGGAATTTTTACTTTTCAATGGGAAAATCTTGGGGACTCGATGGAAGAAAGGATTCCATGGATGAGAACCCATCATACCTTGATAACAAAGCCCACAAATTCTTGAGGAATGGAGACTTGACCTTGATCCTTGGTCCAACTCTTTCTTCTTCTTCAAGTTCTAGAGAGAGAAATATTTGAGAGGAAGACTTTCGGGATTTCTTTTGGATTTTGGAAATAATACCTCGAATTGGTGAGTTTTGGGCTTAAAATCACTTATATAGGGGTTCTAGGCTTGGGTAAAATGACATGGCTTCAATTTAATTAAAACCGGAGAAGGCCCGTTTGGCCCGTAACTTACAGGGAATTGCCCTATCACCACGTGAGGCTCCACGAGCCGTGGTGGCTTAAACAGACTGTGATGGCAGTCGTGGTCCTTGACCAGTGGCTTGGCTAGACACCACTCCAACCCTAAATGCCTAAATCTTTTCTACGACTCCTCCCACGGCACGTGGTGTCCTTCACGAGCCATCTAGTGCCTTATGGGGACGGTCCTAATTTGGGCAGCCTTAGGGAGCTCACTGCCTCACCTTAACGGCTACCACCACGAAACATGATAGTGCTCGTGGGGGGTGAGCCTTCCTTGTCTAGCTACTGCCTAGGCTCCACGACCCCTAAAACGAACCGTGCTGCCCTTCACGGTTCGTGTGGGCTTTCGTGGAGGGTTCCAAAGCTCAAATCTCTAGTTCTAGACTTAGGACTTTGCCCCTAATTTAGTCTACTAGATACCGAGGTGTTACATTATCTCCCCTTGGGAACATTCATCCTCGAATGGAATTTCTATACACCTTTCGGAAGAAAAGATTCAATACTAGCAGCCCATCATGCATGCAACTCATCTAAATGCTCAAACCAAGGATGAAACATCGAGTGCAAGCTAAACATACTTAATGAACTATAATGAAGGTAGGAACTACATCTAGCAACCGAATATGCATGAAATTTCAGAACTACTCATTTCCAAAGAGAAACTACCATCTCGAAGCTAAAAGCATGCTAAACACATTCTCATGGAGTTTATATGCGATCCATACTGACAAACACATATCCAAGGAGGAATTTCTCAACTCCAAGGCATGTTCACCAATTCATCTCATGAAGTGTATAGGTAACTGATACCCAATGCACTACAACATGAGAAAAATCAATCATATAAACTCATTTTCTTTCAAAACACATGTTTTTAATGAACATGCATAACATAAGGAAATAATAGGAATATCTAAAACACACATGACTTCAAATAAAAAGTAAACCATAAGAAACTCGGTACCTTAAGCTAGAAGAAGAATAAAAGGAAAGAGATGAGGATATCGGGACATTATATCAGCCTCGGCCTCCCAAGTAGCACCCTCAACTAAATGATTCATCCACAATACTTTCACGGAATCAACTTCTTTGTTTTTCAACTTCTTAACTTGCCGGTCTAAAATCTCAACTGGTACTTTTTCATAGGAACGACTTTCATCAACTCCCAAACCTTCTAGGGAAACATCTATGGATGTCGGATCTACAACACAATTCTTAAGCAGAGATACATGGAAAATCGGATGCACCAATGCAAAATCATTAGTTAAATAAAGCTCATAAGCAACCTTACCAACAAGTCTCAAAATATTATATGGGCCTATATATCGGGGACTAAACTTCCATGTCTTACCAAACCTCATTACATCCTTCATGGGTGAGATTTTCATGTAAACCCAATCATGCACATGAAATTCAAGGTCTCTTCTTCTAACATCGGCATAGAACTTTTGTCAAGTTTGGGCATTTCTCAACCTCTCTCTAATAAGTTGGACTTTCTCCATATTCTCATGATCTAACTCGGGTCCTATCAAGGAATCTTCACCCACCACAAACAAACCTATAGGGGATCTACAACTCCTACCATAAATAGCCTGAAATGGAGCCATACCAATACTCGAATGGTAGATATTATTATAAGAAAAATCAATAAATGGCAAGTGATCATCCCAATTTCCCTTGAAATCGATGACACATGCTCTCAACATATCTTCCAATGTATGGATAATTAGCTCCGCTTGCCCATCGTTTGTGGATGAAAAGTCGTGCTAAGATTAACTTTAGTGCCAAGACCATTTTGGGAAGACTTCCAAAATTGAGATGTAAACTAGTACCTCTATCGGAGATAATAGACAAGGGCACTCCATGCAACCTTACAATTTCCCTCAAATACAACTTCGTATAATTTTTCACCGAATAAGAAACCTTGACGGGAATGAAATGAGTTGATATAGTTATTTGGTCTTCTATAAGCCAAATTGAATCATATTGTTGCCGAGTGAAACCCTACTACAAAGTCCATATTCAAGTCTTCCCACTTCCAAGTAGGAATGCTAATGCCTTGGGATAAGCCTCTCGGTTTTTGATTCTCAACTTTCACTTGTTGGCAATTTGTACACTTTACCACAAATCCCGCAATATATTGTTTTATCCAATTCCACCAATAGACCTCCCGCAAATCACGGTACATCTTGGTGGCTCCCGGGTGAATGGAATACTGAGAACTATGGGCTTCTATCAATATTTGTTCTCTCAAGTCATCAACATTCGGAACATACAACCGACCTTGATATCTTGATGCACCATCTCTGCTTTGGGAGAAAGACTCAATGGACATTCTAAGTACCGCTTCTTTCAATTCTACAAAATAGGATCAAGACTTTTCGTGGCCTTCACATTCGTCAGAAAAGACGATTCTGACCCATTGTGTACCATAACACCACCTTTGGTGGAATCAACTAATTGAACACCCAATCGGGCCAACCTATGTACATCTCGTACCAATTCCTTCTTACCTTCTTCTATATGGGCTACACTACCCATTGATAATCGGCTAAGAGCATCTGCTATTACATTTACCTTATCGGGGTGAAAGAGAACACTCATATCATAATCTTTCAATAACTCAAGCCATCGTATTTGGTGAAGATTCAAATCTCTTTAGTTAAACACATATTGTAGACTCGTGTGGTCAGTAAACACATCGACATGCACACCATACAAAGAGTGCCTCTAAATCATTAAGGTAAAAACCACCCCCCCGATTCAAGATCGTAGGTCAGATAATTCTTCTCATGGATCGTATGTTTCCTTGAAGCATTGGCACTAACTTTGCCATTTTACATAAGCACACATCAATTCTCGAGGCATCCCAAAAAACAACAAACTATCCGTCCCTTACCTTCTTCTATATGGGCTACACTACCCATTGATAATCATCTAAGAGCATCTGCTATTACATTCGCCTTATCGGGGTAAAAGAGAACACTCATATCATAATCTTTCAATAACTCTATCAATCGTCTTTGACGAAGATTCAAATCTTTCTAGTTAAACACATAATGTAGACTTTTGTAGTTGGTAAACACATCGACATGCACACCATACAAAGAGTGCCTCTAAACCTTTAAGGCAAAAACCACTGCCCCTAATTCATGATCTTGGGTCAGATAATTTTTCTCAGGGACCGTAAGTTTCCTTGAAGCATTGGCAATAACTTTCCCGTTTTACATAAGAACACATCCTAACCCAAGTCTCGAGTGATCACAATAAACCACAAAACCATCCATCCCTTCCGGTAAAGTCAACACCAGAGCAGAAGTAAGTCTATCTTTCAACTTTTGAAAACTCTTCTCACATGCTTCAGACCATATGAACTTAGCCTTGTTTTGAGTCAAATCTCTTAATGGAGAGGCAATCGTACAAAACCCCTCAACAAATCTTCTGTAATAGCCAGCTAAACCCAAGAAACTTCTAATATCCGTAGGGGATAAGGATCTAGGCCAACTCTTGACTACATCCTTCTTCTTAAGATCTACCTTAGTACCCCTACTTGAAACAACATGACAAGGAAAAGCTATGGGCTTTAGCAAAAACTCACATTTGCTAAACCTTGCAAAGAGTTGTTCCTTAAGTATTTTCAACAGAATCCTCAAATGATTAATGTGGTCATCCTAACTCCTTGAATAGATCACTAAATCATCAACGAACATAGTTACAAACATATCAAGGTATTGTATAAACGCCCTATTCATCAAATCCATAAAACTCACCGGAGCATTAGTCAAACCAAACGACATCACCAGAAACTCATAATGACCATAACGGGTTCTAAAAGCCGTCTTCGGAATATTATCATTCTTCACCCTCAATTGGTGATAACCCGACCTAAGGTCAATCTTAGAAAAGTAACTTGCACCTTGGAGTTGGTCAAACAAATCATCTATCCTTGGAAGAGGATACTTATTCTTAATGGTCACCTCAGAGTGCTGATAGTCAATACACATATGAAGTGAACCATCCTTCTTCTTAACAAACAAAACTGGAGCACTCCATGGGAAGATACTCGGTAGGATGAAATCTTTATCCAACAAATCTTGCAATTGCTCCTTTTATTCCTTAAGTTCTACCAGAGCCATTCTTTAAGGAGGAATAGAAATAGTTTGTGTATCTGGGAGAAGGTCAATACAAAGTCTATTTCCCTTTCGAGAGGAATATTGGGTAAATCATATGGGAACACATCCGAAAACTCATTAACAACGGGAATTGACTCAAGACTAGGGTTTTCAGAATCCATATTCCTCACCCTAACTAAATGGTACAAGAAACCTTTAGAAATCATCTTTCTAGCTTTAAGATAAGAAAAAAAGTGACCTTTAACATAGAATTTCCCCCTTCAACTCTAGGATAGACTCATTCGAGAATTAACACTTGACTTTTACAATTAATAGAAGCATAACAAGAGTGCAACCAATCCATTCCAAAGATCACATCAAAATATAACATATGAAGCTCTATCAATTCGACAAGAGTAACTATATGAGATAAGGAGATGAGACACTTTATATAGACCCTCTCAACCATCATAGAACCACCAACAAGAGTAGAGACAAAAAAAGGATCTAACACATCGAGAAGCACATCAAATCTCATTGCCACATATGGTGTCACAAAAGACAATGTAGCACCGGGATCAAGTAAAGCATAAACATAAAGTTGGAAAACATTGAACATACCGGTAACCACATTGGGAGAACCCTCTTATTTACCTCAAGTCTGGAGTGCATAGAATCGGTTTTTCTTGGGAGCATTGGAACTAGAACTACTAGGAGGTACTTGCTTGCCCTCTATTCCCTTAGCCTTTATCATTGGACAATCCTTCAATTTATGACCACTTTTCTCACAATTGAAGCAACCATTGGTGCCGGCTAGACACTTACCCTCATTCTTCTTTCCACACCTAGCACAAGTAGGCAATAGGGTTCCACTGCCATTTCCTCTTTGAGGTTTAGTGTTTGACACCCTTTCATTGTTAGACCTTGAAGGAACATTAGAAGAACCTTGCCTGGAGAAACTTTGCCAAAACCTTGAATGACAACGTCCACCAGACCTAGAGTATAAAACATTTCCATCATCCGTTCTTGCCCTCTTTGTTTCTGTAGACCTCTCTTTGCGTTTTTCATCTTAAATTTGTTAGGCATAGACCATGACATGAGAAATATCCATGTCATGGACAAACATAGTCGTACGACACTGTTTCACTACCAAGTCGGACACACCCGAAATGAATATGCTCATCCTTGCCCCAGAGTCAACAACTATAGAAGGAGCATACTTAAACAATTGAGTGAATCTCAAGTGATATACTTTCACTCTCAAATTTACTTGTCGAAGATTCATAAAGACAAGTACTTTAGCCTTCCACATCTCAATAGGAAAAAAACTATCAAGAAAAGCGGTCTTAAACCTTTCCCATTCTAGGGGACCCGCGTCTACCGGTCTTGCTTTCTTCCATTGGTTGAGCCAAATTTGAGAATCCCCTTTTAGTTGATAAGCAGAAGATTCCTCCTTTTCCACCGGAGTCATCCCCATGATGGCCAACACCTTGTATACCTCGTCAATGAAATCTTGAGGATCTTCCTCAACATTAGAACCATAGAAATCTAGAGGATTCATCCTTGGGAAGTCCCTCACTCTAGATACCGTCGTACCCACATTTTGCTTCACGGGGTTCACAACTTCCTTATTGGCATGGTTAGTATAACTAACCAAGAGCACCCCCTAGTCATAACACGTCGTAATTGACCCCGAAGGGGTCGCATACAAGCCCTTAGCTTTCATCATCGCATAAATACATAGAAAAATGAGGAAAATTTAAAAAGTTTACAATAAAAGTCACTTCTTCATTTAAGGAAAATAGGAACTAGACTTTGTCTCAATCACCATCTAAACGTAAGAGTACAAATAGGGACAATGCCCTCTACATCAATAAAGTTCCCAACAATGGGAAATACAACATAGTCTAGAACATAAGAAGTAAACTAGAAACTTGAATCAATAGCAACTCGTCCTCGAACTTGAGGACTCACCAAGCCTAGGGACTAGTCGACCCAATTTTTACCTTCAAGGAAGTAGTAAGTATCAACAACCGGAACCTACACTCATAGTAAAGTAGAAAATATGGGTTAGCACAATGAATTGTACTAAGTATAAACACTACGCACAAAAATCCTTAAAACATGCATAAAAGGGGAATTTAGTTGAAATCATGCTTTTAGTCAAGTTTAGAAACTATTATGCACATTCATAAAGAAACATAATTCAATTCAACATATGAGAAACCCAAAGCCACACAAGTGCAATGCAAAGGCAAGATCCCATAATCCTACAAAATGCTAAGTATCACCTTTAGGCTACCAACAATATACATAAAAGTGAAGACATTCACATTCATAGCATTCATTCATACCTTCCATGCATTATTCATATATCACAATAATATAAGAGAACCTTACCCAAACCCCTCTTAGAGTATACTTATGCAATGTACAAGTGAGGTCCCATACCCCCACTCACACTAAGCAATTCCTCTTAAGAAGTCCTAGTTAAAGTCCATCTCCTTACCATAGTTCATTCATTATCATTTAGGGAAAGATTGCATTAACCGACATAGACCATGTGAGCTACATGGAATCTGGTGTTCTATCCCCACACCGAAAAGAGGTGTTCTACTTGCCTAAGGTAGAATGTACATTCTAGCTATTTAGGTAGATCCACAAGCTAAGACCTATGTGGGCACATAGTTATGGGACACAGAGATTGCTATTAGAAACCAAGACTTACTAAACTTAGAAGGTTTCCATGTCATGAGATATCCCACATTGGCAAGCCGGACTTGCTAAATGTAAAAGTCCCCATCTCACTTTTATGTCCTCTCGGTGCTAAGCATTATTCCCATTAAAATTCACCATTAGCCTTTACTTGGGTTCATTAGTCACAATTGAGTGTATTGGACACTCATGTCAATATATATATCATAATATCTCATAGGTTCCTTAAGTGAGAATGCTCATTTCACATTTAGAAACGTTAGCATGTGAGTAAAACCTTTCACATTGCAATAGTTGTGTGATCATGAGAAGGTCCTTTCAAGCAACACCACAAGTTTACCATAAACATATATCTATACATACTTTATAAATAATCAAGTGTATAGGGTACAAGGGAGATGGATCTTACATCAATACCACCACACTAGATATAGGTTCATTCATATCCAAGTAATTCACATAGTCAAGTAGAAACAATATCAACATACACCAACCCTAGACAATGCCCTTTTAGGCCATGAACCAATATCAACCCTAACATTATAGAATTACCACAATATATAGAGGTATTTCACAATTCAACCATAAATTAAACATAAACATAATAAATTACTAACTTCCATGGCTAATCAAGTCACATCCTAGTTCACAATTTAGGAAGAAAGGGAAACCATGGGTCCAAGAGAGATCCTCATCAAAAACCATCAATACTACAACAATCTAACAATAAACCATCATAATTAACCACAATATATCATAATTGTACAATAGAAATCGTTTTAGAAGAAGACCCATGATTAGAGTAAAACCCTAGATTTTGGAAGTCTTAAAAACACACTTTGAAGGTACTTCTTGGGGGATAACTACCCAATAATAAAGAGTATCCATACCTTAGGTGGATATCCTCACAAATTTGGAGAATAAAGACTTATTTTTGGTGACCTAGTTTGAGCTTTGACTTGGTTCTTCAATGGAGTTCTAGAGAGAGAACTTTGAGAAGGAAGTGGGTTTGATTTTGAGTTGTGAGTTGTGTGGGGTTAAAAAACTTGTTTAATACCTATATATGCTTTAATATACTTAAAACAACTAAATATAACCGTCCCCGACCCAAACTTAATTAATCAATGAATTACCAAAACACCCTTACATATGCCCCACCTAGGCAGCATGCCGAGGCCCCATTCACATTGAGTGGTTTGAACCACGGACCGTACTGGTCACTCGTGGTTTGGGTCAGGGAGGGGTCATGTGAGGCCTTGGTGAGGAGACTAAGTCTCAACTCATGAGACCAATCCACGAGGCATGAATCAGTCCATTCTCTGTACTGCACACTCGTGGATTAGGACTGTGGCTAGGCAGTTTGGAGGGTCCTTGGTAGGAACGAATTGTGGACTCACGACCCCCACCTATGAGGTGTGAGTCAACCTACGCCTTGTAGGTTGTCTCTCATGGATGAGGCTGTTTTGGACAGCTTTTTGGACCTTACCTTGGTTCCTCTTCATGGACCCCTGTGGGGTACTAAAGGAGTCGTGCCTTGACGTTTAGGCACTAGAACCCTAGTACTAAGTTAGGAACATTATTTTAGGATCTTAACCTTCCATTTAGACTTAATTAGGATACTAGACTACACGTTAGGCTCTAGCTTAGGTCATTAGAAATACGGGGTGTTAGATTATCTTCCCCTTGGGAATATTCATCCCTGGATGATGACCAAAACATCAACTAGGTTAGAAACTCTAGACTAGCAGCCCATCATGCATGACATATCAAAAAAGAGCGAAGCTCACAAAAGCACTATCCACCATATGCAACATTCAAAAGGAAGAAACTTCATCTCCATCACAAGACATAGTCAATGCAACGTGTGAGAGTAGAACCATACCTACCGAAAATCATTATGGGTGAAACTCATCAAATCACATAAACGTAGGAGGAACTACCTTCTCCAACTCAAGCAAGCTCAACACAACAATATTAAGCCAACATGTAATTTCATCAAAACATAACTAAGCATGCTCATTAATTCACCTCATGAAGCCGAATATGCAATCATAATACTACAATTCAATTCAGCAAGAGGAACATATAGATCATGGAAACTCAATGTAAACAATACTTGGATTCTCATAAGAACATGCAACATATAAGGAAATCATGGAGGGCCCATTCAATACATATGACTCCCAAAATACTAAAAACACTAGAAGAATGACTTACCTCAAGTTTGAATAGGAGTAGAAGGAAAAAGATGAGGAAAACGGGCCATGATTTTGGCCTCGGCCTCCCATGTAGCACCCTCAACTAAGTGATTCCTCCATAGCACCTTAACAGAAGATACTTATTTGTTCCTTAACTTCTTCACTTGCCGGTCCAATATCTCAACCGGGACCTCTTCATAAGAAAGGTTCTCATCAACTCCTAAAACCTCTAAAGGAAGGATGGACACCGGATCACCAATGCACTTCTTAAGCATGGAGAAATGGAACACCGGGTGAACCGGAGCAAACTCATTTAGTAAATCTAACTCATATGCCACTTTTCCAACACATTTCAAGACTTGGTATGCGCACACATATCGGGGACTCAACTTTCTCTTTTTGCCAAATCTCATAACACCTTTCATAGGAGATATCTTCAAGTAGACCCAATCACCAATTTCAAACTCTAGATCCCTTCTTCTATTGTCGGTATCAGACTTGTACCGACTATGGGCTATCTTTAACATATCTCTAATAAGTCAAACTTTTTAATGGCATCATAAACTAGTTCGGGACCAATTAGAGAAAACTCACCTACCTCAAACCATCCAACCGGAGATCTACACCTTCTCCCATAAAGTGCTTTGAACGGAGCCATGGTAATGCTAGAGTGGTAACTATTTTTGTAGGCAAATTCAATCAAAGGGACATGGTCATCCTAATTACCTTTGAAATCGATAACACATGCTCTCAACATGTCCTCCAAGGTTTGAATGGTCCTTTCCGCCTGACCATCCGTTTGAGGATGAAAAGAGGTACTAAGTTTAACATTTGTACCAAACCCTTGTCGGAATTCCTTCCCAAAGTGTGAAGTAAATTGGGTACCCTGATCAGATATGATAGATAAAGGAACCCTATGCAACCTCACTATCTCATTGATGTACAACTTGGCATAGTCTTCCATCGAAAATGAAGTCTTAACCGGAATGAAGTGGGCCGATTTAGTCATCCTATCAACAATGACCCAAATAGAATCGTGTTGCCTTCGAGTACGGGGTAAACCCACTACAAAGTCCATGTTCACATCCTCCCATTTCCAAGTAGGAATATCTATATATTGGGACAATCCTCCAGGTTTTTGGTGCTCGACTTTGACTTGTTGACAATTTGGACACTTGGCTACAAAACCCGCTATATCCTTTTTCAAACCATTCTACCAATAGACTTCCCGTTGGTCACGGTACATCTTAGTGGCTCCCGGATGAATAGAATATGGCGAACCATGAGCCTCTTCTAAAATTTGCTCCCTTAGGCCATCCATATCCAAAACACACAATATTCCCTGATACCTAAGCACCCCATCTCCCCCTTGGGAGAAATCCTCAACGGACTTATTGAGAACCAATTCTTTCAACTCCATTAAAATAGGATCTAGGTGTTGCTTAGACTTCACATCAACAACAAAGGATGATTCGAAACTATGATGAACCATAAACCCACCCTTGGTGGAATTCATTAGTTGGATACCTAACTGGGCCAACCTATGCACATCACGAACCAATTCCTTCTCGTCATCTTCTACATGGGCCACACTACCTATAGACAATTTGCTTAGGGCATTCGCAACCATATTAGCTTTTCCGGGGTGGTATAAGACACTCATGTCATAATCCTTCAAAAGCTCTAACCACCTTATTTGTCAGATATTCATGTTTTTTGGGTAAACACATTTTGAAGACTCTTGTGGTCGGTAAACACATCTACATGCACCCTATAGAGATAGTGGCTCCATTTTTTCAAGGCGAAAACCACCGCCGCTAGTTCGAGGTCATGGGTCGGGTATTTCTTTTCATGAGTCTTGAGTTACTTTGAAGCATAGGTGATTACATTACCATGTTGCATGAGAACACATCCCAACCCTATTCTCAAAGCATCACAATATACTACGAATCTGTCGGTACCCTCCGGTAAGGTCAATACTTGAGGTGAGGTGACTCTATCCTTCAACTCTTGAAATCTCTTTTCACAAGCCTTCGTCCACTCAAATTTGGACTTCTTTTGGGTCAAGGTCGTTAATGGAGAAGCAATAGATAATAAGCCCTCAACAAATCTCCTATAATACCCAGCCAAACCCAAAAAGCTTCGAATATCGGTGGGACTTAATGGTCTAGGCCAACTCTTCACCACATCCATTTTCTTCGGATGTACCTCTATACCCACACTCGACACAATGTGACCAAGAAAAGCAACTGACCTTAGCCAAAACTCGCACTTGCTAAACTTAGCATAAAGTTGGTGGTCCTTGAGGACTTGCAATACTAACCTGAAATGCTTCTTATGATTACCCTCATTCCTTGAATAGATTAAAATGTCATCAATAAAGACGATCACAAATAAATCAAGATATTGTCTAAAAACCCTATTCATAAGATCCATGAATGCCGCCAGGGCATTTCGTAGACCAGAGGACATAACTAGGAATTCATAGTGACCATATCTTGTACGGAAGACCATTTTAGGAATGCCAACCCCTCTCACCCTAAGTTGGTGATAACCCGACCTTAAGTCAATCTTTGAAAAGTAACTCGCCCCGTGGAGTTGGTCAAACAAATCTTCAATTCTAGGAAGAAGATACTTATTCTTTATAGTGACCTTGTTCAATTGGCGGTAGTCTATCCACATCCTAAGTGAACCATTTTTATTCTTTGCAAACAATACCGGGGCACCCCATGGAGATATGCTTGGTTGAATAAAACCCTTATCTAGCAAATCTTTGAGTTGTTCCTTCAATTCGGCCGGAGCCGTCCAGTAAGGAGGAATTGATATGGCGTGTATCCCTGTAAAAGATCAATGCCAAAGTCTATTTCACATTCCAGAGGGATTCCGGGCAAGTCATTAGGAAAGACTTCCAGAAATTCCCTTACTACGGGGACCGACTTTAAAGGAGGAGTCTCGGACTCAAGGTCGTTAACTCTCACAATATGATAGATACAACCCTTAGAAATCATTTTTCTAGCTTTTAGATATGAAACGAAACTGCCTCTAGGAGTAGAGTTTCCCCCCTTCCATTCTAAAATGGGCTCATTTGGAAATTGAAACTTTACTACCCTTGTTCTACAATCAATGAAAGCAAAACAAGCATGCAACCAATCAATTCCCAAAATGACATCAAAGTCCAACATATCTAATTCTACCAAATCGACCAAAGTGACTCTATGAGACAAGGAAATAGAACAATCCCTATACACCTTTCTACCAATAACCGTGTCACCTATAGCGGTAAAAGTCAAAAAAGGTTCCTTTAACTTTACGGGGAGTACTTCAAATTTCATAGCCACTAGAGGGGTGACAAAAGATAAAGTTGCACCGGGATATAACAATGCATAAACAATAATTGAAAATACTTGCAACATATCGGTGACAACGTCCGGAGACCGCTCTTGATCACTCCTAGGTTAGAGAGCATAGAAGCGATTCTTCTTGGTAGCATCAGAGTTGGAGCTACTAGGGGGGGGGAATTGATTGCCCTCTCTCCCTTGAACCTTTAGCATAGGACAATCCCTCTTCATGTGCCCAATTTTTCCACAACTAAAAAACTCATTCATGTCCACAAGACACTTGCCCCCATGCTTTTTACGACACTCTACACAAGTAAGTCTATCGACATAAGAACCACCTCCACTACCACCATGTTGCCTTGGAGTAGGCATCCTCTCCTTGTTGACCTTAGGAGTGCTAGAAGTGCCTTGATTAGAAAACCTCTTCTTAGACCTCGGTGTACCTTGAGCGTCAAACCTATCCCTAGACGAATTACCATCTTCAACTCTTGCCCTTTTC
The DNA here is from genome assembly GCA_029582545.1 of Solanum lignicaule. Classification (NCBI taxonomy): domain Eukaryota; kingdom Viridiplantae; phylum Streptophyta; class Magnoliopsida; order Solanales; family Solanaceae; genus Solanum; species Solanum lignicaule. The sequence continues at coordinate 44,876 of JAJOOF010000294.1, read as the reverse complement.
ACTTCTCTACCCACTTGCTTTAGATTTTGCTCCTCAATTTGCTCGGCATGAATCATAAGATGGGAGATGTTCTCGGTTGAAATAATCATCGCCAATCTACATTCATTCACCACGAGATCGGATATCCCCATAGCAAATTTTTTTATTTTAACCCTAGAATCTGCCACCAAGGTTGGGAATACTTAAACAATTGTGTGAACTTGAGGCTATATTTCTTCACACTCATACCTCCTTGGCAGAGGTTGATGAATTCTTGATTCTTCCTCTCCCTTAGCTCTAGGGGGAAAAACCTATCAAGGAACGCCGTCTTAAACACTTCCCAATCAACCGGGCCTGCTCTAATGGACCTCTCTTCCTTCCATTTCTCATGCCATACTTGAGCCACGTCCTTAAGTTGGTAGGCAGCTAGTTCCGCCTTCTCCCTTGGAGACACTCCCATAGCATCAAGCACTTTCAACACTTCATCAATGAACCCTTGTGGGTCCTCATCCACTTTAGAGCCGTAGAAAGTAAGGGGACTCATCCTTATGAAATCCCTTATCCTAGAAGCGGTTGTACTTGCATTGGGATTCGCTTTCACCCTAGCATCTCTTGTGACGTGAGTCGTTAGAGCATGAGCTAGCGTTCGAAGAGCCGCCCGAATCTTCACATTGGTTGTAGCTCCTTTTTCATTAGGTTCTTGAGGATTTTGAGCCCCTTGTGCACCTTGGGGAGGAACTCCCTCATTATTAGCAATCTCCTTTTTCAGCCTTCTAGCCGCCACTTTTCTTGTATTCATAATCCTATATGCACAAGAGAAGGGTTAGGAAAAAGGACTTTATAGAGTTAAGACTCTTAAGGCCCGACTAAGGAGTAATCAATGAAGTGAAAAGTTCCTAAACATCTTGTAGCCTCTCATTCATAAGTGTGGCGCATTTCACACTTATGAACAAGACTCTACTAGATGCGTTTCATGAGATGTCAACCTAGTATCCTTCTAAACCTTAAGCTTTGATACCAAGTTTGTCACGACCCAAGAGCGCCCCCTAGTCGTAACATGGTGTAATTGACTCTGAAGGGGTCGCATACAAGCCCTTAGTTTTCATCATCGCATAAAGACATAAAAAAATGAGGAAAATTAAAAACTTTTACAATAGAAGTCACTTCTTCATATAACGAAAATAGGAACTAGACTTTGTCTAATCAACATCTAAATGTAAGACTACAAATAGAGACAATGCCCTTTACATCAATAAAGTTCCCAACAATAGGAAATACAACATAGACTAGAACATAAGAAGTAAACTAGAAACTTGAATCAATAGCAACTCATCCTCGAACTTGAGGACTCACCAGGCATAGGGAATAGTCGACCCAAGCTTAACCTTCAAGAAAGTAGTAAGTATCAATGAGCGGAACCTACCATCATAGTAAAGTAGAAAATATGGGTTAGCACAATGAATTGTACTAAGTATGGACACTATGCACAAATATCCTTAAAACATGCATAAAAGGGGAATTTAGTTGAAATATTGCTTTTAGTCAAGTTTAGAAACTATTATGCACATTCATAAAGAAACATAATTCAATTCAACATATGAGCAACCCAAAGCCACGCAAGTGCAATGCAAAGGCAAGATCCCATAATCCTACCAAATGTTATGTATCACCTTTAGGCTACCAATAATATACATAATGGTGATGACATTCACATTCATAGCATTCATTCATACCTTCCATGCATTATTCATAAATCACAATAATATAAGAGAACCTTACCAAAACCCCTCTTAGAGTATAGTTGTGCAATGTACAAGTGAAGTCTCATACCCCCACTCACACTAAGCAATACGCCTTAACAAGTCCTAGTTAAAGTCCATGTTCTTACCATAGTTCATTCATTATAATTTAGGGAAACATTGCATTAACCGACATAGACCATGTGAGCTACATGGAATTTGGTGTTCTACCCCCACACCGAAAAGAGGTGTTCTACTTGCCTAAGGTAGAACGTACATTCTAGCTATTTAGGCGGATCCACTAGCGAAGACTTATGTGGGCACATAGTTATGGGAAAAGGAGATTGGTACTAGAAATCCGGACTTGCTAAATGTAGAATGTTTCCATTCATGAGATATCCTACATTGGGAAGCCAAACTTGCTAAACGTAAAAGCACCCATCTCACTTTCATGTCCTCTCGGTGCTAAGCATTATTCCCTTTAAAAGTCACCATTAGCCTTTACTTAGGTTCATTAGTCACAATTGAGTGTATTAGACACTCATGTCAATATATATATCATAATAGATCATAGGTTCCTTAAGTGAGAATGCTCCTTTCACATTTAGAAACGTTAGTATGTGAGTAAAACCTTTCACATTGCAATAATAGTTTGATAATGAGAATGTCCTTTCAAGAAACACCACAAGTTTACCATAAACATACATCCATAAATGCTTTATACATAATGAAGTGTATAGGGTACAAGGGAGATATATCTTACATAAATACCACCACACTAGATATAAGATCATTCATATCCAAGTAATTCACATAGTCATGTAGAGGCAATGTCAACATACACCAACCCTAGCCATTTGCCCTTTTAGGCCATGAACCAATATCAACCCTAACATTATAGAATTACCACAATAGATAGATATATTTCACGATTCTACCATCAATTAAACATAAACATAATCAATTACCAACTTCCATAGCTAATCAAGTCACATCCTAGTTCACAATTTAGGAAGAAAGGGAAAACATGGGTCCAAGAGAGATCTTCATCAAAACCCATCAATACTACAACAATCTAACCAAAAAAAATCATAATGAACAACAATAGATCATAATTGAACAATAGAAATTGTTTTAGAAGAAGACCCATGTTTAGTGTAAAACCCTAGATTTTGGAAATCTTAAAAACACACTTTAGAAGGACTTCTTGGTGGATAACTACCCAAGAATGAAGAGTATCCATACCTTAGGTGGAGATCCTCATGAATTTGGAGAATAAAGAATTGTTCTTGGTGACCTAGTTTGAGCTTTGACTTGGTTCTTCAATGGAGTCCTTGATACAGAACTTTGGGAGGGAAGTGGGTTTGATTTTGAGTTGTGAGTTGTGTGGGGTTAAGAAATTTCTTTAATACCTATATATGCTTTAATATACTTAAAACAGCTAAATATAACCATCCCCAACCCTAACTTAAATAATCAATAAATTACCAAAACACCCCTACATAGGCCTCATCTAGGCAGCATGCCCAGGCCCAATTCATGAGTCCCCGTTCACAGGGCGTGGTTTAAACCAGGGCCCGTACTAGTCACTCGTTGTTTGGGTCAGGGAGGGGTCATGTTAGGCCTTGGTGATGAGACTATGTCTCAACTTACGAGAGCAATCCATAAGGTGTGAATCAGTCCACGCTCCGTACTGTACACTCGTGGATTGGGACTGTGGCTAGGCAGTTTGGAGGGTCCTTGGTAGAAACGAAGTGTGGACTCAAGACCCCCACCCACGGGGCGCGATTCAACCTACGCCTCGTTTGATGCCTCTCTTAGGTGAGGCTATTTTGGACAGCTTTTTGGACCTTCCCATGGGTCCTCCTCATAGACCCTTGGGGGGGGGGGGGTCCTCGGTGAATCGTGCCTTGATGTTTAGGCACTAGAACCCTAGTACTAAGGTAGGAACATTATTTTAGGACCTTAAACTTACATTTACACTTCATTAGGCTACTAGACTACACGTTAGGCTCTAATTTAGGTCATTAGAAATACTGGGTGTTAGAGGCAGTCAGGGCTTGAGCTAACACTTGAAAAGCAATCCTAAACTCCGCATTAGTCACTTGCTCGACCAAATGGTAAATCAGAGCTTAAAGAGATTTATGAGGACTTCCTTGATCAATATTTTCTCCCTCGGTCCTTGTAGAAAAAGCCCTATGATTAGTCATATCCTTTAGACCATCGGGTAAGGACTAGGAGAAAAACCTTATAAAGTTAAACTCTATCGCAGGACTTAGAGTGAAGAAAGAAATGAAGTTTCCTAAGCATCCAATAGCCTTTCATTCATAAATGTGGTATGCTTCACACTTATGAACAAGACTCTACAAGACATGGTTTTAAGACATCCTAGAACCATTCTAAACCTTCTGATGTGATACCAAGTTTTTCACGACCCAGGGGTACACCCTAGACGTAACATGGCATACAAGACACCAAGAGGCCACATATAAGACACTTAGGTTTCACAACATAAGCAAATAGAAATGAGAGAAATTTAAAGCATTTTCAACAACATCAAATTTCATAACAAAAGAGGAAGTCTATTACACTTTGTCTCAAAACCATCTAAAACATGAGTATCTTCGGAGACAGTCCATACAAAAATGTTCAAAACTTCAAACAAAAGAACATAAGAACCATAGTGGCTTAACCCTAGAATGCTATGAGGATTCACCAATCTTCAAGTCTTGCCTCTACTAAGATCCTAGCCACGGGGATGAGAGTCAACATCATTGGACCCTACATTTGGATAAGAAATGTAGGCAAGAGTATGCGTTAGTAGAAACACATACTAATTATTATAGCTTGCATAAATATAAACATAAGCATAAGAGTTAAACAACATAAGTTAAAAATCATGGTCAACACACGTGAATATCATCTTTAAACATACTTAAGATACTTTCTTGAAGTAACCTTGTTTCATCATAACTATGCTAGCTTGACATGAGAAATAGTCAATTATTAGCTGTTCTCATCATCCATCGAAGGCACATCATCTTGCAAATTCAAGCTAAGTCACTTTCCATGGGAGAGCACATAATCATCCAAATCCAACCTACCATTGAAAGGTTTTATTTAACACCCCGGAAACTAGTAAGTTGAACTAATGAGTTCTAGAGCTTTTCGTAATAGTTTTGGAGTTTTGTATGAGGATTAAAATCACTAGAAATTATTCCCGTACATAGAATGGAGGTTTTAGGGGCTATACATCAAGGTATGACCCCCCAAGGACCACCCAAGGGGTCCTTGAGGGGGACCCCAAAAACAGTCCCCAAAACTGCAAATTTTAGTGACCTACGGATGCCATCTACTGGCCGTAGTTGGACTCACACCCTGTAGGCTGGGGTTGTGAGTCAAGGCATTCAGTATCCTTCAATTATTGAGCTTCAGACCTCACCTACGGAGGTGAGTCATGCTCAGTAGGTCCATCCATTGTCCGTGGGTGGAGGAGCGTACGTGCAAGTAGTTTTGGTTAGTTTAGTTTTAAGTTTGGTGTTTGGGGGTTAAGTTAGTAATTAATTAGGGATTAAGGTAGGTCAGTTAGTTAGTTATTTAACCACCTATAAATACCTAATATACCCCTAAAACTAATTCATTAACTCATTCATCTAAGAACCCCAAATACTCTCCAAATAATTCTCTCTCTAGAAGTGAAGAAGAAGAAGAAGAAGAGAAGAGAAGAGGGCAGATTCCTCCATTGATGAGAGGTTGATTAGGGCTATGAATTGAGGTATGTTAGCTTAATCATCTATGGGTTCTTCCACCCATAGAGCCCCCTATGTTTTCCCCCAATTATGAAAACAATAAAAACCCAATCTAGCTAAGGTTTCCTTCTACATTGTGGGTAGGCTTAGGTATGATTCGAATCTAGTGGATATTAACTAATTATGATTTTGTTAGCATTGAATTATGATATTATGATGATTTTATGTGAATTCTATGGTTAACCCTAGTTTAATTGATGAATGTGATATTTTGTGGGTTTATGCCATTAGAGGTGAAATTGAAGTTTCATGAATGACCGTCTTAAATAAGTGTAATGTGTGGTAATTGATCAAAGTTAGGATCATATAATCATGAATTTAACTAGACTTTATTGAATATGAATGGTCATGACTTGTAAAGATGAAATTTAACCTTTATGATCAATTATGACTAGGACCACCTAGTAATAAAGACTATGATTAGAATACCTTAAATATAGGTATGAATGGTGATAATAAGAAGTAAAGCTTGAGAAAAAGGTTTGTAGCCATGTATATTGATCACTAGGGTTTTGAGAGTAAAGCCAATTTGATGGTCTAGATGTGCTAATGCTTTGAGAGTAAAGTCTAAAAGTGAATAGAGCTTAAATGGATAGAGTTATGGTGGATGATCTCTGCCTACCTAATCTACCTAATAAAGTCTTGAATATGTGAAGTGATAGATTCACTTAAGTCATGATGATACCAATGTCTAATGTAGAATTATAGATATGGTTTTATGCATGAATATGATATGACATGAAAGGTTCTATCACATAGAATGATTCTAGGGTGAAAGGTTTGGTCACCTAAAATGAATCTAAGTCCTAGGACTATGAAATGTGATGAGGTTTGTGGTGATTCCCCTAAATGACCTTTGCATGATAGGAATATGAGGTGAGTTCCCTTACTCTTAATTAGTTAAGCATAAGGTGATTAGCCATGTCATGATGTGAGAGTTTGAGGTGATTACCCTTTGTATAAGTGTAACTCCCAAGGCAAGAGGTGATTACCCATTTGCCTTTATGTTGATCATGGAGGTGATTACCTATGATCCTTATGCTATGATGTGGAGGCAAAAACCTACATTACACATTAATATTGATATGGAGGCGAATAAATATATCACTGTAATAATGATATGCAGAAAAATACCTATATCACCTTAAAAAAATTGAAATGGAGGTGAATACCTATGATTCATTAACTTGTATGACTTGTGGAGACTTCCCTTGTCTTTATGATTTATTAGTATATGTGATAAGAGGTGATTACCCTTGTTTGTATGATTCCATGATATATATGTCTTGAGGTGATTCCCCTTATCATTCATGATGAACTAAACATTTATGCCTTGAGGTGACTCCTCCTTGCATTTGTGAGCATGAGCATGACTAGTTTGGATAGTAGGTCTAGATACCTCTCCACTTCATGCATGACTAAGAGGTGATTACCCTAGTTTTTATGACATTAAGAGATGATGAACATGAATGATGAACCTAAAGTGTCAAGCTTAGCATAGGTTGGATTATGGCGTCTTGTACATGCATGGCACAAGCTTGCCTTAAAGCGACTCATAAGATGTTTTCTCTTATATGATATATGCTTAGATAGGATTGCGCTATAATTGCCTTCCTTGACATGATATGATTGACTAAAGGTGATAGTTCCCTTGTCTATATTAAGTAAGCTTGTAATGAGACCAAAGTAGGGTAAATATGACTATGATGACTTCAAGGTTATACTTCGTATGAAAGGTAGTGTGGGATGCTTTTCATACATTGAAAAAGTGTGCTTTGAGGTTACTTAGGAGTATGGTTACCTTATGGTAGAATATCTTAAGACTTAACCATGTATATGGACTATGATTAAGATAACCAAAAAGGGATACTTGGCTTGGGTGGTATTATGGGAAGCTATTCTTGCTTTGCTCATGTATGCTTTCGAGGTTACTTGAGAATGGTGCTATTATGGTCAAGATGACTAAGAGTCAATTATGCTTAAATGATTATGACTTATCTCCTATGCTTATTGACTATGCCTTATGTTGACTTATGATTATATGTTGCTTATGTTGGAGATTATGCTATGACTATGATGATTATGCTGTGACTACGTTATTATCTCTTATGCTTATGTCTTATGCTGACTAACCATTTTGAGATACTCTTATGATGTTGTGTTAGCTTACTTACTTGTTACATTTTGTACTAACGCATATTGCCTACATTCTAACCCAATGTAGGGATTGGAGATTGAGTGTCACTCTTGGAGATAGATTTCTAGTAGTTGCATTGAGTTGAAGATCTTGGTGAGTCCTCTTATCTTCAAGGACAACATCCACATTTCCTTTATGTCTTTTATTATCATGTTGAGACTATTGTATGGGCTGTGTCCCAAGAGTTTATTCTAAAAGTTGAATTAGATGGTTTAAGACAAAGTATATAAAGACTTCCTCTTGATTTTTATGAAAATGACTTTGGTTGTAAATTTTTTAAATTTTCCCATATTTTCTATTATCTTATGTTCATGATATGCTAAGGGATTGTATGAGACCCTTTCGGGGTCAAGTCCGCCATGTTACATCTAGGGTGTACCCCTGGATCGTGACAAACTTGGTAATCAGAGCACAAGATTTATAATGCTTCTAGGATTGTCTCAAACCACGTCTAGTAGAGTCTTGTTCATAAATGTAAAGCGCGCCACATTTATGAATAGGATGATATTTATTGCTTAGGAAACTTTACTTCTTTATCCTCTAAGTCGTACCATAGAGTTTGGATTTAGTAGGTCCTTCTCCTAATTTGTGCCCTATGCTCTTTCAGGGTATGGCTAATACAAGGGCTAATGCTAGGAGAAATGAGGAAGGAAATGTGGATCAAGAGGTTCCTCTTAAAGATCCACCCCAAAATCCTCCTCAAGCTCCAATTGACCCAATAGGGGAAAATGTTACTCATGTAGAATTTAGGTCCTCTATGGAATTGTTGGCTAAAGCTCTGACGGCCCAAGACAATAGGGACGTTAGGCCCCATGTGAACCCTAACATCAATTCCGCAACCTTAAGAGTGAGGGAGTTTATTAAAATGAAACCTCCAGTGTTTTATGGCTCCAGATGGAGGAAGATCCCTAGGAATTTGTAGTTGAGATGTGTAGGATTCTTAATATCATGGGAGTGACTTTGGTAGAGAAAGTGGAGCTAGTCACTTACCAATTGAAAGGGATATCTCAACTATGGTATGGTCAATGGAAAGGGAGTAGACCGGTAGAAGCAGGTCCTATAGAGTGAGATATGTTTGAGAAGGCATTCCATGATAGATTCTTTCCCCTAGAGTTGAGGGAGGCTAAGATGCAAGAGTTTATCAACCTTAGGCAACATAGAATGAGTGTTCAAGAGTATTCCCTAAAGTTTACTCAACTCTCTAAGTGTGCTCCAACCTTAGTGGAGAATTCAAGTGCTGAGATGAACCACTTCATGATGGGATTATCCAAATTAGTAGAAAATAAATGTCATGTGGCAATAATTATAGATGATATGAATATCTCACGTCTTATGGTTTTTGCCCAACGAATGGAAAAGTCAAAACTTAAGAAAAAATCTAAGGAGAAATAGGGGTCTAGATAGGACGGTGATGAGTCCTCGGATGATTAATGTTTGTTTTGGTTGTGGTGAGGTGGGCCACAAGATAAGGCATTACCCTAAGATTGCTAGAAATGAAGAGGATAGTCGTCGGAGGTCCCAACTCCACCCTTCCTCCGGTCCAATTGGTTTTGCCTGGAAGGCTCCAAAGAAGAATAGATCTTAAACTCTCCAATCTAGAGAAGATCAAGAGTCATCTAATCATGTCCCTTCCGGTTTGTGTTTTAAGCCTTAGTAAATTTCCGAATTTCTTGTCTTTGGTGACTTGTTATGATAGACTTTGATGTTGTATTTAGTATGAATAATGCTTCATTGTTGCGCTTATGTTATGAAAGATGTTTAGAAAAATTTATGTACGCTTACTCCCAAGGGGGAGATAGTATGCCTATCTAGCAAGGTTTTTGGTGTGGTTATGGTAGTTGATGGTAGAACCCGACTTAGTCATGATGAGTTATGAGGTTCGTTGATAGATTTGTTGAATAGGGTGTTTAAATAATGCATTAATGGGTTGAGTGAATAAACTCCTCTAAGAAGGGTAGAAGTGTAATTTACCATGGTTTAGAAGCACCTTGTCTGATGGATGTGAAAACTTAGTGATGACTTACTCCGACCTTAGAATTTAAAGGCATGATGTTTAAAAAGTGTTTGTATAGGCTTGCTCCCAAGGGGGAGATAATTTGCTTAGATAGCAAGGTCGTTGAGTACCCTTGATGTTTATGAGTTAGGTTTGCTTGAAATTCTCACCTTGAGTGGTGTTAGTGAGGTTGCTTATTCTTAAAGAGAACCTCTCTAAATTAGAACTACCAGTAGAAGTCTTACACTGGCAAGTTAAGAAATTGAAGAACAAGGAAGGTGTTCCATGAAGTGTAGGAGTGATCTATTAAGAGTTTAGTTGGGGATGCTACTTGGGAGGCTTAGGGCCAATTAGAAGTCCCAATATCCTCATCCTTCTTCCTTGTATTCCTCCTTTAGCATTTAAGATCTTGAGAATTTAAGTTCCTCTTGATTTGCTTTTATATGAAGCCATGTGTGATTTGTGTGTTGCCATGACTTCTTAATATGCATGTTCATGAGAATTCTTAGGTCTTGTTAGAAATGACTTATATGCATTGTTTTTGTCATGTTGTACTGCTTTGAGTAGATTTGTATATAGACTTCATGAGTTGATTATGAGCATGCCTTAGTTTTTGGAGTTGAAAGGCTCCTCCTTGAATGAATGCTTTATGAAAAGAAATTTGCATTTAGGCTCCATGAGTTTGTGTTGAGCATGTTTTTACTAGGAGATGTTAGTACCTCCTTGAAAATGAGTAGATATAGACTTTCATGCATTTTTGGTTGGTTGAAGTAGTTCCTACTCCCTTGTGTTGCGTTGAATGTGTTTAGCTTAGGATTGAAGTTTTCTTCCTTGGTTGTGTGCATTTGGATGTAGTTCATGCATAATGGGCTGTTAGCTTAGAGTTTTGACATTAAGAAGTGTTTATAATCGTCATTTGAGGACGAATGATCCCAACGGGGAGATAATGTAACACCCCGGAAACTAGAAAGTTGAACTAGTGAATTCTAGAGCTTTTCGTAAGAGTTTTGGAGTGTTGTATGAGGATTAAAATCACAAGAAATGATTCCCGTACTTCGAATGGAGGTTTTAGGGGGTATAATTCAAGGTACGACGCCCCAAGAAACACCCAAGGAGTCCTTTAGGAGGACCCCAAAAACAGACCCAAAATCTGCAAATTTTAGTGACCTACGGATGCCATCTACTGGCCGTAGACGGACCCAGGTCGTGGGTCAAGGCCTGCAGTGGACTGAAATTTTTGAGCTGCAGACCTCACCTACGGAAGTGAGTCACGCTCAGTAGGTCCACCCACGATCCGTGGGTGGAGGAGCGTAGGTCCAAGCAGTTTTGGTTAGTTTAGTTTTAAGTTAGGTGTTTGGGGGTTAAGTTAGTAATTAAGTAGGGGTTAAGGTAGGTCGGTTAGTAAGTTATTTAACCACCTATAAATACCTAATAGACCCCTAAAACTAAGTCATTAACTCATTCATCTAAGAAGCCCAAATACTCTGCAAATAATTCTCTCTCTAGAAGTGAAGAAGAAGAAGAAGAAGAAGAAAAGAAGAGAAGAGGGAAGATTCCTCCATTGATGAGAGCTTGATTAGGGCTATGAATTGAAGTATGTTAGCTTATTCATCTATGGGTTTTTCCACCCATTGAGCCCTCTAGGTTTTCCCTTAATTGTGAAGTAAAAAACCCAATCTAGCTAGGGTTTCCTTATACATTGTGGGTAGGGCTTAGGTATGATTCCAATCTAGTGGATAATACCTAATTATGATTGTATTAGCATTGAATTATGATATTATAATGATGTTATGTGAATTCTATGGTTAACCTAGTTTAATTGATGAATGTGATATTTTGTGGGTTTATGCCATTAGCGGTGAAATTGAAGGTTCATGAGTGATCTTCTTCAACCAATGTCATGTGTGGTAATTGATCAAATTTAGAATCATATAATCATGAATTGAACTAGATTTTATTGAATATGAAGGATCTTGACTTGTAAAGATGAAATTGAATCTTTATGATCAATTATGACTAGAATCACCTAGTAATGAAGAATATGATTAGAATACCTTAAATTTATGTATGAATGGTGATAATAAGAAGTAAAACTTGAGAAAAACGTTTGTAGCCATGAATGTTGATCACTAGGGTTCTGAGAGTAAAGCCAATGTGATGATTTAGATGTGTGAAAGCTTTGAGAGTAAAGTCTAAAAGAGAATAGAAGCGTAAATGGATAGAGTTATGGTGGATGATCTTTGCCTACCTAATCTACCTAATAAAGTCTTGAATATGTGAAGTGATAGATTCATTTAAGTCATGATGATACCAATGTCTAATGTAGCATTCTATATATGGTTTTATGCATGAATATGATATGACATGAAAGGTTCTCTCACATAGAATGATTTTAGGTTTAAAGGGTTGCTCACCTAAAATGAATCTATGTCCTAGGACTATGAAATGTGATGTGGCTTGTGGTGATTCCCCTAAATGACCTTTGCATTATAGGCATGTGAGGTGAGTTCCCTTACTCCTAATTAGTTAAAGATGAGGTGATTACCCATGTCATGATGTGGGAGTGTGAGGTGATTACTCTTTGTATATGTGTGACTCCCAAGGCAAGAGGTGATTGCCCATTAGCCTTTATGTTGATTATAGAGGCGATTACCTATGATCCTTATGATTGATGTGGAGACGAATACCTACATTACACATTAATATTGATATGAAGGTGAATACCTATATCACCGTAATGATAATATGGAGGTGAATACCTATAGCACCTTAAAAATGGACATGGAGGCGAATACCTATGACTTATTAACTTGTATGACTTGTGGAGACTTCCCTTGTCATTATGATTTATTAGTATGTGTTATAAGAGGTGATTACCCTTGTGTGTATGATTCCATGATATATATGGCTTGAGGTGATTCCCCTTGTCCTTCATGATGAACTAAACATTTATACCTTGAGGTGACTCACCCTTGCATTTGTGAGCATGCGCATGACTAGTTTGGATAGTAGGTCTAGATACCTCTCCACTTCATTCATGACTAAGAGGTGATTACCCTTGTCTTTATGATGTTAAGAGATGAACATGAATGATGAACTGAAAGTGTCTAGCTTAGCATTGGTAGGATTATGAGGTCTTGTTTATGCATGGCACAAGCTTATCCTAAGGTGACTCATAAAATGTTTTCTCTTATATAATGTATGCTTAGAGAGGATTACGATATAGTTACCTTCTTTGACATGATATGATTGAATAAAGGTGATAGTTCGCTTGTCTATACGAAGTAAGCTAGTAATGAGACCAAAGTAGGGTAAATATGACTATGACGACTTCAAGGTTATTCTTAGTGGGAAGGGTAGTATGGGATGCTTTCCATACATTGCACAAGTGTGCTTTGAGGTTACATAGGAGTATGGTTCCCTTATGGTAAAAAATCTTAAGACTTAACCATGTATATAGATTACGATTAAGATGACCAAAAAGGGATACTTGGCATGGGTGGCATTATGGGATGCTATTCTTGCTTTGCACATGTATGCTTTTGATGTTACTTGATAATGGTGCTATTATGGTCTAGATGACTAAGAGTCAATTATGCTTATATGATTATGACCTATCTCCTATGCTCATAAACAATGCCTTATGTTGACTTATGATTATATGATGCTTATGTTGGAGATTATGCTATGAGTATGATGATTATGCTATGACTGTTATTATCTCATATGCTTAAGTCTTATTTTGACTAACCATTTTGAGATGCTATTATGATGTTATTTTAGATTTCATACTTGGTACATTTTGTATTAATGCATATTGCCTACATTCTAACCAAATTTAGGGATTGGAGATTGAGTGCTACTCTTGGAGATAGGTTTCTAGAAGTTTCAAGGAGTTGAAGATCTTGGTGAGTCCTCATAGCTTCGATGAGAACACCCTTATTTCCTTTATGTCTTTTATTTTCATGTTGAGACTGTTGTATGGGATGTGTCCCAAGAGCTGATTCTAAAAGTTGTATTAGGTGGTTATAGACAAAGTATAGAAAGACTTGTGCTAGATTTTTATGAAAATGACTTCGCTTGAAAAAGTTTTAGATTTTCCCGTATTTTCTATTATTTTATGTTCATGATATGCTAAGGTCTTGTATGAGACCCCTCCGGGGTCAAGTACGCCATGTTACGTCTAGGGGGTACCCCTGGGTCGTGACATATCATCTCAATTGTCCAAGCTACCATAAAAAAGGTATCATCTCCTTACCATGAAGAGGTGTCATCTGCTTACCAATTCAAGCTACCATGAAGAGATATCAACTCCTTACGAATTCAAGCTACCATGAAGAGGTATCATCTCCTTACCAATTTAAGCTACCCATGGATGGTATATCATTACCACTCCAAGCTATCCATGGAAAGGTATTACATTACCAATATGATCTATCCACAAAAAGATATCACATTACCAATCAAAGCTATCCATGGAAAGGTATCACATTACGAATCCAAACTAAGTCTTATTATCATAACTCATAAGTTCTTAGATTCATTTTAGGTGAGAAAGCCCTTCAATATAGAATCATTCAATGTGAATAAACCATTCACATTCATAAATAAGCAATTTATATGAGAACTATCCCTTCAATAGCAATTACATCTAAACCATCAATTCATAAATAGAAGCTTTACTCTCAAAGCCATAAATCTCATAATCATCATATATGTTTCACTCTTAAGAAATCAATATCATATCATCTCATAAGACTCAATCTCAAAGCAATTCTAATCATAATTCATCAATCCAATAAGAATACATCTAAACTGACAATTTCTCCTTTCATGGCACAAAACACATCAACATAAATTTCATCTTTCTAGACATAGGTACATGTAAATTCATCCTCAAGACATGCAATCCTATGAACTGAATCATAAACAATCATATCCTAATCAATTGGATCAACATTCATCAATTCCCACAACTTTAGAAGAAAATCCTAACTCAAATTAGGGAATTTATACTATTCAATTGCGGAATCTTGGGGACTCCTTGGAAGAAAGGATTCAATAGATGAAACACCATCATACCTTGATAGAAAAGCCCACAAATACCTGAGGAATGGAGACTTGACCTTGATTCTAGATCCAACTCTTTCTTCTTCTTCTTCTAGTTGAAGAGAGAGAAATATTAGAGAGGAAGACTTTGGGGATTTCTTTTGGGTTTTGGAAATAATAACATGAATGGCTGATTTTTTGGGATTAAAATCACTTATTTCACGGTAGGCTTGGGTAAAACTACATGGCTTCCATTTAATTAAAACCGGAAAGACCCATTTAGCCCCTAACTTACAAGGAACTACCCTATCACCACGTGAGACTCCATAAGTTGTGGTGGCTGAAATGGATTGTGGTGGTAGTCGTGGTTCTTCACCATAGATTGGATAGCCACTAATCCATCCCTAAATGCCTAACTCTTTTCCACGACCCCTCCCATGGCCCGTGGTGGCCTTTACGAGCCGTCTAGTGGCTTGTGGGAGGGTCCTAATTTGGGCAGCCTTAGGTAGCTCATTGCCTTACCTTCACGAACACCACCACGAGCCATCATGGTGCTCGTGGGAGATCGATGATATGACTTTTTGAGAAACTTTTCAGTTTTCATCGTGTCAAATCTTACAAGTAGATTAATTAATTCGGCAAATGAAATATGTTAAGCAGTTCTATAAAGGAAATTGGTCATTGAATTAAATTCGTAAGTAATTTAATTTAATGATTAGTATCTCTGATCTTAACATGGAAAATTACATAAGTGTTTCATTTGAAATTTTTAATTATAAATAGAGGAGTGCAATTATGAATTTATAGTGGAATGATTTGTAATTTATTATAGTAATAACAATTCATATTAACTATTTGGATTTATTTCTATAATAGAAATCCTCAATAATTAATTATGTGGTCCATACAGTTCCCATATTTATCTAGAACTCAAAATTATATTTTAAGGGGAAAAGAGAGAAGTAGCATATCTTTCTCTATTCTAATGAAGGGGAGAAGTACATTTGTTTTTATACTCTAAGGAAAGTGAAAAGTATGTTTCTTTTTCTATTCTAAGGAAAGGGAGAAGTATGTGTCTTTTTCTATTCTAAGGAAAGAGAAAAGTATGTGTCCTTTTCTAGTCTAAAGAAAGGGAGAAGTACATGTCTTTTTCTATTCTAAGGAAAAATTGTATGTTTTCGCTCCTCATTGGACTAGGAAAAAATCTCAATAAAAAAGGATTCTTCTAACCTTTGAAGTGGAATAAGTTTTTGATACAATACTTGCCTACCAGATTATTGAGAGACTTCAAAAGTGAACCTAGGATCACTGTAGAAGAACATAGAACTATCGTCAAGATTGTTGACTCGCTTGTAGATTCGCTTGAAGGTATTTGCTCACGCTTGAAGAGATAATTCTTGAATTAAATTTCAGAATATTTATGTGCTCTAGCATGATTGTATATGTTCTAGCATAAAATTGTGTTGTGTTTTATTCATGTAGGTAATATGATTTTAGTATGCTTCCGCTGTGCATAGTTTTTCAACTTGGTCGACACTTGGGTATCATTCATTGAGTAATCATTCATGTGGTTCACCCATCTTCCTTTGGATTTGAATGTACATGAGCGGCACGCTGACTCATTTTCTCTTCAAGTAGTTTAATGGAGGATTAATGTAAAGTAACTGTATTTGACAATGATGAGATCACTTCTTATTTCTTGCAATATCATATCGGACACTTCCACCTTATCTAGAATCTTTGCTAATAACTCTTCGGTCCAAACACTTTCTATAGTGGTTAGGTCATGGAGTAACACATATTCATATCTATCACATTAACTTCCATCCCAAATTTACCTTCTATCACACCAATCAACATCTTCCCAACTACCATCACTACTCTCGATGAATTACGGTAAGTTGTGGATAACTTAGACGCATACACCCTATTTGGCCACCTCTAAATTTCATGTTTTCATTTGATGCAAGACCAAGTGTAGTAGTCCCATGACTCATATCAATTTCATTCACTTATCTTGTACCACTTCCCATGATATGTTTTGACAACCTCTCAAATTTCACCGTCAATTTAGCTACGCTTTCATCAAGATCTAGATTTTTCTCTTCTTGTTCCTTGAGCATTCCTAACTGTGGAAGTGACATATGATCTTCACAAGTATGCCAAACTTGATTAATTTTTCTCATGTCATATAGTAGGCTTGAGGACACCACAAATAGTTAGCTAACTATTCCCTCTTGAATAAGATGATCAACCAGCCTTTGTTCACTGAGTCGAGGCTTCAATATAAGTATTGCAGCAATAATCTGTTAGGAATGCCATGATTTGGATATTCTAGAAGTGACCTTCTATCATGAATGGGTTTCCAATTCACTCTTTTAAATTTTGAATTCCATCCCTTGGTTTTACAATTTTTACGCTGGTAAAAACCTTTCAAGAAATGCCTCTGTCAGTTCCTCCCTTAAAGTGTTGAAATTTGGCAGTAGCTCAATCAACCACTTAGTTGTGTCTTTCATCAAGGAAAAAAGGAACAACCTCCACTACTTTGAGTCTTGTGAAATGCCTTCAATAGTGAAAGGCCACAAACATTCATAAAATGAGTCGGAAATAAAAATTTGACTACCTTCATCAAAATTTCATAAAGGATGCCAACAGGATGCTTTATAGAGAGGTCAGCCATAAGAAAACGTATTGTGGTGGATTTAGGCTCACCTAGCCTAAGTTTCTTGAAAATGGCAGAGGGAATCAAGTTTATACTTACCCCCAAATCACACAATGCTTTAGCGAATTGAAACATCCCTATAGTGCATGGGATAGTAAATTACCCCGGGTCATCCTTCTTGACAATCACGTTCCTCGACATAATGACTCTACAAATATAGGATACTTCAATCATTTTGAAATCTATACTCCTTTTCTTAATGAACAACTCTTTCATGAAATTCTTATAACCCCTCATTACTAACAATGCCTCCACCAAAGGAAGATTAATGGAAAGAGTTTTGAAGATGGAAAGAAATGTTTTGAACTTCACGTCTTCATCCCTCTTCTTCAATATTTGAGAGAATGGTTAAGTAACTTTGGGCAGCGGCTTTGTAGGCACGAGGGAGGCACAACTCCCACATATGACTTCTTAGCGTCACTAGAAACAACATTTTTTGGTGCATCATCAACCTCATTGGAAGCTTCATTGCTCAATTATTCACCAACTACATCACTTTCAAAAACAATACCTTTCCCTTTGCTTGAACTTGCATTCACATCATTTGGCACATCACTTCCTAAAACATTACCACTTCGAGTCAAGATAGCCATGCATTGTGATTTATCATTGTTTTAAATGGCTATAGTATCACTAGGAAGAATCCATTTTTGCCTCGGATTCAACTGAACAGAAATTTTACCCGTTTGAGCCTCAAGTTTTTTTTATAAAGACCGAATTAGAGGTCACCATTTGGTTCAAAGAGGAGAATCAACCTTGATCTCCTTGAGCACTTTATCTGACACTTCTACCTTGTTTAGGATAAAAGCAAGCATGTCCTCACTCCGAAAGCTTTCACGGTTGGCATTTGGTTCCTTAGGTTTTAGACGGTTATGAGAAGGCAAAAAATGATCTCTATCACCATCTCTTTCTCTCCAATTTCCACCCCTATCACACAAATCTCGTTCCCTATCTCTTCAACCACCATGACGATGTTTGCTCCCTCCTTGATTCTCGCCCGTCCTCGGATAGCTCAGACAAGAACCCCCACTTAGTTCGATAAGAATTGTACATCTTCAAAATACATTTCATCATATTGGGCATCATCCGGACTCATCCCACTACTAGAACCAACCGCATTCACAGCCTTATAACCACTTCTCATGATATATTTCATCCACAAGTCCATTGCAGTTATCATCTTAGCCATGTTTTCACCACGCTCTTGGTTCTTTTCCATTTATTTTTTAGTCAATGAACATTGAGAGGAGACATATGGTCCTACCTTGTATTCCTTGCTCGATTAATCTTGGTCATATCATCAAGCAAAGTCAACGTCAAGGTAAATGGTTGTCTCATGATTCCACCTCGAATAAGTTGATCAATGGCACCCTTGTTGACGATATCCAGACTCTGGTAGAAATATTGCAAGAGCACATTATCTGGCAGCCCATGAGTAGGACATTGGAGGAGTACCTTTTGAAACCTCAACTAAGTTTCATGAATGGGTTCACCATCAATCCTTTTGAATGTTATCCCTCAACTTCAACTTCCTCGAGGGAGGAAAGAATCTTTCATAGAACACGTCTGTGAGTTCCTCTAATGAATTAATAGAGTCCCTTGGTAATTCAGCCAACCACTATGTTGCTTCCCCCACTAGAAATAAGGGAAATAAACGGAGCCGGATTCACTCTTGAGAGATATTCTTGAAGGAGAATGGTCCACACACATCCACGAAGTTCCGAATGTTTTCATGATGGTCCTCATGAGAAAGTCCCCCAAAGAAACCTTTCATTTGCAGCAGCTCAAGCATAGTTTCGATCATATGAAAATAGTGTTGCCCACAGTTGGGGGTAAACAAATAGCACCGAATCTTCCCATTATATCCATGTAGACATCATTCAAGTTTTTGATGTCGTCATTGTTCCCAAGTTAACTAGCAACATTGGTCCGATTCACACTAATTTCTTCACCTATTGAGAGCAAACAACCAAAAAACACTAATAAGAATGTTCTACTACAACCAAATTAGTTCACAAAAAAACTTCAATAAAAGAAATCTAAACACCACTCCCCAGCAGCGGCTCCATTTTTGATAATGCTGAACTACACCTCTTATAATTCAAAGTGTAGGAAGTCGATAACAAGTATAAACCTAACGATGAGTTGGGGTCGATCCCACCAGGAATCGTACGGAAGAGAGTACAAATACAAAGTATGAAAGTGCTCTAACTTCTTGTAGAACTGAAATACATAACACATTACAGAATGTAAATCAATTGGTTTAACTTATCAATATCAAGAGCGTTTGGTAAACAATTCTTAACGGAAACGATTAACGTGAGGTTTTAACAAGTAGAGAGGGGACCTTAGGAGTGTGTGTACAATAAAATAATAATCTTGCCTAATCGGTAATAACTAATAGCTTAAAATCGTTGAATCTCAATGGGTAGGATGGGTTGTAACTATAACAACAATTTTTCAATCAACTATGATGTTTCAAGTATGTTCTTTCAAACCTTAACAAGCTTGACAATGTAACGTAACCCACATCCTTTACTTAACCCACTTTGTCTAGCTGATTTGCAACGACAAGAGGCAATGCGACTATTAATCACATACTCAACCATAAACAACTTTCCCAAACAAGCATAGAGATTTGAGGCTAAAATGAATTTCCAACTTTAGTTCATAAACGAAAACATGAGTAAATGACTGAACCAATTTCAAAATAACATCAAATTAGGCAATTAAAAATACCCACAAGCTAATTTATGTTTTCAATTACATAACAACACCGCTAAGGTAATGGGGTTTAGCCAAACAAAACAAAAAGTAAGAAATAGTTAGTAAAGAGATGTTCCATCAAGATGTCACATTCTTTAATGCTCAATCCTAAAAATAAGACTCAAATTCTAAAACTCCAATGTCTTAGCTCAAATTCTCTTAGAGAATACATTTCTATTGTAAAAGTAAGTAAAATCTATTCTAGATGATTTTCTTCCTCCTCAAAAACCCATTTATTTGTTTCCAAAAACTTCCCAAAATTTCACTGTGTAGCCAAATTTCCAAGATTATTTGTGATCACCAAATGACTTGGCGATCCTCCGATGAGCATACTTCATCGCAAATTAAGCGCTTCAGCTTTTGAATTCTTTACTTCTCAATTGGTGAACTCGATGGATGTCACCATTAGACTTCTGCGACTCGTCGTTTGGTCTTTTTCTCATTGATTGGACTTGATTTCTTTCTTCAATTGTTCTATTCATTTAGGTGAGCTGGATCGAGATCGCCGTTCCATTCGGTGGATCACAGAATTTCACTTTGGTTCGCCGAGTTTGGTTAGTAAATGAGCCAACTCAGTGGATATTTTGGCGAGCTAGAATCTCACTCAGCAAGTCACCTAGTGACTTTAGCGAGCTCCAACCTTACTTTTAATCAACTTTTCCAACTTTTTTCACTTCTTTTCGCAATGTAATGTCCTTACCATGTTTTTAAGCCTTAATGGCTGGACATAAACAATTTACCATCAGTTATGAAAAAAAATAGGCATTGAGGATACTAATTCATTAAATAACCAGCCCTTAATCAGTTAAAATGTTTGACTCGTCACTCCTTCAGGAACCATGTCTCATACTTCTCTAAGAAAGTCTTACAGAATTAAGCCAAAGTCATCAAATGTGCCTCGAATAGTCTGCACTAAAGATAAGATCTCTAGCAATTCTTCGTTGGCCCTTAAAATTAATAAGTAGTATAGTCAACCTTGTTAGACACCATTAACCCAAAGTTATGCAACCTCTCTTAAAAATTGACTACAAACTTTTATGCATCCTCGTCAAAACACCTATGAACCTGGAAGGACCCGATTTGATGAACCACACCAACATATTCTCCTCCTAAGAGGACATAGTTGGCTTAGGAGCCATAAGTGGAGAAAAAGTCAGATCCAACTAAACTGCTAAACCAGACGCCACAACATCATGATGTGCATGTGGGATCATAACACCATGTGCCTCTGTCTTGGCTGATGTCTAACCATTATATCTAATATGTGGTCCAGCTGATGTGCTAAGCAAGGTGCCCGCCAGAGACATGACCTCTATGAAGCTGAAAATCTTAGCCAAAGTATCTTGTAGTACCGGTCTGTCCATGAATGCTGGCGGAGGTTGGGTGGCCCCACACTATTCAACTAATTTTAAACATGCTCAGCCTCTATCTCGGGCTCTGGTGCTGCTGATCCATCTTTATCATGGACTTGTGTTGCAGTTGTGCTCACCTGCGACCTCTAGTTCCACTTCTACCTTTACCCCTGTCTATCTTGAGCGGCAGGAGGCTCTCTCCCACCCATTGAAGGCCTCATCCAAATCATTTAAGAAAGTGTATAACTAACGGGGTTTGGATATTTGTACAACAATAAATGCATAACAATAAACAAGAAATAGCGAAGTATTCCTCAGAATTTTGTATATCCCCTCGAAGATAGGATACAAACATTATCATACCATTTTGTGATACTCTACTAGGCACAAGATCTTGTATAGCTGAGATCGGTGCACCTAAAACTCTGATTCCATTCTATGATGACTCCAAATCGGGCAATAATGGCATCCACTATAACCAATGGAGTGGACAATCCTAAATCCAACACAAGATGTGAAATAAATAGTTTGAGTAATACAATATAAATATGTAGAAGTAGAGATCGAACATGTATAAATAAAAGGGCATGTCATACATATATATAGTACTATACAAAATATACAATTGGGGACCAGAAAAGGCTGACAGACAAACTAACACAAGAACCGATCCACGAACCTAGTGTCACTTTTACATAAAAGTCATGTCTATACATAGAAATGACAAATAAAAAATACAAAAAATATGAGTCAATACTATAAAAGGAAAGTAGCAAGTGTCTAATGCCAGTTTATCACAATGCTGCAAATCTAATCATTCACAGGAAAGAATTACATAGGCAGTCAATTACACCTAAAGATTCAATGCACATGTAGCCAATGTAGGATGAATGTACAAATTTCAGGAGTTGTCTCACTTGCTGTTTTGTGGACCCTATGTAACCCCACCATAGCTTATCAAAATTAAAAACACAGAATTTACTCTCTGGGCTGTTGGAGCTTATCTATAATTCTAAAGTAAAAGCTCAAAATGGAGTCTACGGAGAACTAGAGTTTATCAACATCTAGTTTATGAGGCTAAAAGGTATATTTTACCTCAAAAACCAATTTCCATCAGTAATATTAGTTTAAAAATTAGTTGTACCATTTCCAAGAATCTAAAAATCATTAGAAAGAGTAGTGTATTAAAAAATTTCTCCGAAACCTCTTTTATTTCCATATTTTAGATTAAAATATTCGATAAATATGCAAAGAACATGATATAACAATGATAAAATTTAATCATCATCACAAACCAATTCATATTGCACACACAACCGAGTAGAGAGCCCATCTGTAACACCTCAAAATCTAGTACAGTAGGCTAAGGGCTAAGGGCTAGATACGAACTAGAAAATTGGGCCTTGGCACCCTCCACGAGCTCCCACACGAGTCGTGAAGGGAACCACAACTCGAGGTGGTGCCCATGATGCCTAGGCAGTATCTAAAGAAGACTACCTACCTCCCACGGGAGCCTAGACGGCTCGTGGTGGTCACCACAAATCGTGGGACCACTCGTGGAGGTGAGGCAGTAGATTCACAAGGCTACCCAAAATAGGGACCCTCCCCACGAGACACTAGAGGGTTCGTGAAGGCCACCACGGGCCATGGGAGGGGTCATGGTTATGATTTAGCTCTTTAGGGATTAAGGGGTGGAAATCTAGGCTACTAGTAAAGTGCCAAGGGCATCACAACGGTTCGGGAAGCCCCATACGGACCGTGAAGTCATCAGTGAAGGGTTTTCATTAGACTTAGAGTGTGGGGTAAACTTGAAACTATCATATCTCTTAGCTCATAACAAATTAGGTGTTTCATGACCTATAGAATTAAAGTTCTCTAAGTTATCTTTCCAACTCCACCGAGTTTTCCCAATTCGGATCTAGGAGTAAAAGGTTAGGCCCGAAATAGTGAAGCACTGTCAGACTAAAAATTCTTCACGACCCGTTTGACGGGACGTGCTGATGATGACGGTCCGTGAAGGCTTCAGTCATGCCATTTTGGCAGTTTCCAGCAAGTTACATATTGGGTCTTTTTCCAATTGTTTTAACTCAAGAATATCTCGTTTTCCCCAACTCTAAGACCCCTATATAGGTCATTTTAAACCCACAACTCACCTAATTAAAACATTTATTCAAAGACCCAAAAACCCACTTCTATCAATATTTCTCTCTCTAAACTCAAGGAAGAAGAAGAAGAAACCAATGAATCTAGGGTGTGTAAATTTTCAATGTTCTTCCCCAAATTTCTTGGAGATTATTAATTGAGGTATGGATGTTTTTCATCTTTGGTAGGCTAGCACCCAAAATGCCCCTTCAATTATGTTTTCAAAACCCAAATTCCCCAAATCTATGGTTTACAATCTATGGTCAAGGGTCTTCTTCCAAAATGAATACAATTGTTTAATTATGGTTTATTATGATTAATTATGATGATTTATGAGTGGATTAATGGAGTATTGATGGATTTTGATGAAAATCTCCCTTGGACCCATGATTTTCCCTTCTTCCTAAATCGTGAACTAAGGTGTGACTCAATTGATCATGGAAGCTTAGAAATTGATTATGTTTATGTTTATTATGTTGTTGAATCATGATATCTTTCTATCTAATATGGTAATTCTAAAAGTTACGGTTGATCTTTATTCTTAGCCTTTAAAGGAAATTTGCTAGGGTTATATATGTTGATGAAGATTTTATATGAACTTGTTGATCCACTTGAAAGGCGGAGGTGCTTAATTATGATATAGTTACTTGATGTTAGTATGATTCTACAAGTATTCTTGATTAACCTAAGATTCTAGGGTTATGTCATGAAAGAGGCAAATTGAGTGTTTAGATGTGAACCTCTAAGACTGATTAACTTCTTGACGAATTGCCTTAGATTAGCTCACCTAGACATGAATCATTTATGATCAAAGCTTGTAGATATGAACTAACTTGATTATGTCTTAGATGATGAATCTTGGTTGAAGTATTATTGAGTGTTAGTTTACTTGATGCTATATGTCTATAATTGATCAAGAATGAAGCATGCGGTTAGTTTACCTTGAGAGTTACGTTTACATGATGACCATGTGAGGTATTTCTTGTGAGTAATGCTTGAAGTATGAAGACGGCCTCTAGGGCTTTAAGAGTAAAAGCTAAAATGAATGAACTATGAATGTAGAAGCTATGAGAATGAAGCTATCATGCATGTTAAATTGTATAAGGTACCATTGAGGAAGGACTTTACCCATATGACGTACAATATAAGTATATGAGCTTGTACGTGCAATGAATGAACCATTTGAAGTATGATTGTATACACGTCTATTATGATGAGTGTTAGATGTGTTAATTTACATAGTCTATGACCCTTGAATGAAATAGATATGAGTTATGCATGATTGTGATATTATGTACATGCCTATGAACACTTTGATAGGGAAGTGTCTATGACGATAAAGTTCTTGTTGTGTCATTGCAAGGACAATCACACACACACACCATGCATAAACATGATTTTGGTGTACCTATGGTGTCAATTGAAAGTCTAGTTCTTATATGCACCTGTACAAATTATTATGCATGAAATGTACATGACCATGATGATTTTATGGTGTTCATTGAAAGTCCATTCTCATGTAAACACTATGATCAATAATGTGAAAGGTTTACCCATATTTTAAAGATTATTCTAAGGTTGAAAGTTAGTTCTCACCTAAATGAGTGTATGAGCTATTTTATGAATTGGTATTGAATGAAGGGTAGAGCACTCCTTCACACATGTAAATACAATTCAAGACTGATTATATATAAATTGAGAGATAATGCTTAGTACCGAGTGAATATTTACAATGAGGTAAAGGCCCTTCCGCTAATGCTATAGGTTGGGTCACCTAAAGTGAACTCATGAGATGGAAGCCCTTCCGCCAATGCAATAGGGCGATTTTCTAGAAGCAATCTCCCTATCCCATAACTATGTGCCAACGTAAGACCTTAGCTAGTGGATCCACATTATAGCTATACACACTTAGTTCTACCTTAGGCAAGTAGGACACCTTCTTCCGGTGTGGGGTAACACGACACCGGATTTCATGCAGCTCACATAGTATATGTCAGTTATGTCTACTCTTCCCTGTATAATAAAGATAATGAATAAGACATAAACTATTCTATGACTTTTTAATGAGTTTTATTTAGTAAGAGTAGGAGTATGGGACTTCACTTTTATAGTGCACAAGTAGACTTAGTAGGATGTCATGGGATGGTTCCTTTGTGTTATGATGGGATTCGAATGCATGCATGTGTGTTGAATAGATAGTGGTTATGAATGACTTTCCATATAATTCAAGAAATGTACATGACTATTTCCTTATTTAGGGCTATTGCTTATAATGAGGTCTAAGAATGAAGTGCATAACTAAGGTAGCTTCAAGGGAGTACTTAGTAGGGTTCGTATTATGGGATGCCAACCATACATTGCACAAGTATTTCTTAGGGGTTGCTTATGTGATGATTACTTTATGATGAGATGATCTTGGTATTTGACTATGTGTTATGTTATGATTGGGGATTATGTAATGTGAAGATTGGGATATGTATTATGCTTATGTTGGAGACTATGCTTGTAATTATAATGATATCTCTAATGCTATGATGAAATGTATGTGAGCTACTTTATGAGTTGCATTCTCCAACTATTTCAAAGATGTTGTTCAAAAGTGTCATGAAGTATGGTTTCGAACAAAATGTCCTTTTTATGCATGTTTTAAGGATTTTCTTGTATGGCTTCCATACTTAGTACATTTTGTGCTAACCCATATTTCTACATTTTTTTAATAAGTGTTGGCTTTGGAGATATTGGATTCCATCCTCGTGGCTAGGACTCTAGTAGATCAAGAAGTAGAAGATTGGTGAGTCATCATAGTATTCGAGGACTGGACCAGATGTCCTTTATATCTTTCCTTTATGTTTATAGATTTATGTAAGGGCCGAGCCACTAAGATTGTATTAACAGAGTTTGATTCTAATGTTATAGATGGTTTGAGACATACTGTCATAGACTCTGTCATTTTATAACGACTTCGATTGTAAAGAAAAGTTTTAAATTTTTCCGCATTTTTCCTATGTTCTTATGTCATGATATGCTAAGGGCATGTATGAGACCCCTTCGGAGTCAAGTATGCCGTGTCACGCCTAGGGGGTAGTCTCGGGTCGTGACAAACATGGTATCAGAACATAAGTTTTTGGGAATGGTTTAGGATGTCTCAAACCACGGCTAGTAGAGTCTTGTTCATTGGTGTGAGTCGCGACACATCTATGAGTGAGAGGCTATATGATGTTAGGAAACTTCATTTCTTCATTCTCTAGTCATGCCATAGATTTTAACTCCATAAGGTCTTTCTCTCTAACCAGTGGTCTTCAAGATGTGACTACTTGAAGGGATCTTGTTACAAGAAGCAAGGGAGAAGATGTTTGTTGAAATGCCAATTATGGCTATCTAACTAGATAGGACTTGATATGCTAGATTTAGATGTCAGCATTAGGATGGATTGGTAATATTATGTTTATGCTCCTATGTGATGTTAGAACCCGTATAGTCAAGTTGTTAGTCCCCAAATGATCTTATCCGAGAGTGTAAGGGGGGAAGATCTATGCCATAAGTTTGGATGATGTTTTGTCTTAAAGTTAACTTTGAAGGTTACATGTACCACCTAGTTAAGATGAAGAAGAAAAAGTGTAAGTGTTGACCAACTTCAAAGATTTAGTTATCTTTTAAGATTGATCTTAAGTATGGTCATTTTGAGTAGGGTGTTTAGATAATTCCTAGGTTTGATTGGTTGGTAGATCCCACCAAAGGTGATGATATGGGTTTCTTGATAGGTTTTGCCCTAGGGAAAATGAGAGATTGCCCGGTACTTAAGGCTAGAGGAAGGGAGGATAAGAAGGTTCCTCCAAATGGTTCCGATATGTGTAATTCGCCATGTTCTAGAATCACCTTGTGTGATGGAGGTGAAAACTTAGTGATGACATACCCCGACCTTAGAGTTGAAAGAAATGGTACTTAGAAAAAGTCCGTATAAGTTTACTCCCATGAGGAAGATGATGTTCTTGAGGGTAAAGTCATTGAGTGTCTTTGATGTCCATGATTTAGATTGGCTTCGAATACTCACCTTGAGAAGTGCTTTGAGTTTGGGTAGTTTAGTCCCGATTTTGTAAGCTCATCTGAAATCTTGAGTGAAGTTAGTAAGGTTGGGATGCATTGTCGATAGACTTCTATTGATTTTGAACCCAACTTGGCCATTATGAGTTTGTGATGGGTTGGAGGATTTGATGAATAGTGGTATATAAGTAGTTCTTAGAGAATGTAGAGGGATGTAATTTAGTAAGGGTTTTAGTTGAAGGTGCTTATTTGGGAGGTCAAGGGCTAAAGTGATGTCCCAATATCCTTATGTTCCTTTTTATTCCTCCTCTAGCTCAAGATGATAAGTCTTCCTTGACTCGTTTCATGATTATGGAATCTTGGATGTTATATGTGTCAAAATTTTTCCTTGTCCCATAGAGTTACTCTTGTTAACCTTGGTAGAGTTTGGATGCATGATCATTAGACCTCTATTGTTTTTAGAACCCGGTAAGGTCTTAATGAGTCTTGGTAAAGCTTTTGTTTTGTTGGAAAGGAGTGGTATTTGAGGTCTTAGTAAGGGCTTACTCCCAAGGGGGAGATCATGTGCTTAGATTGAAAACTTGATTGGGAGTCCCAATATCCTCATCCATTTATTCTATTCCTATTCTAGCTTGAAACCAAGAGTTCCTTTTTGGACTTGTTCCATGTCTAGGAGTCATGAGTAATTTAGAGATTTCCATGATATCCTTATGATATGTACGTTTTTGAAAGATTCTTATTTCATATAAAGTAAGTTTTTCACGATTTACATGTTCCTCAGGTTGTTATACATTTTGATGGTGATGGCATATTTCACTACATGAGATGAGATGATGAACATGCTTAGTTGTGTTTTGATGAAACAACATGTGAACTCCATATTGTGGTGTTAAACTTGTTTCGAGTTGGAGAAGATAGTTCCTCCCATGCTTATGTGAATTGATGAGTTTTGTGCATATTCATGAAAACTTTTGTTTTTGAAAGAAGACGAGTTTATGTGAATTTCTTTCCTCATGTTGTAGTGCATTGAGTATGAGTTACCTATCATACTACTTGAGAAGAATATATGAGCATGCTTTAGTTTGGAGTTGAGAGGTTCCTCCTTGAATAAATGCTATTTGAAAATGAAAATTTGCATATGAGCTCCATGAGAGTATGTTGAGCATGTTATGACTGGGAGATGGTAGTTCCTCCTTGAACATAAATAATTATTAGAATTTCATGCATATGGGATTGATAGATGTAGCTCCTACTTCCTTGTGTTTGCATGGACTATGTTAAATTGGGGTTGAAGTTTCCTCCTTTGAATGATGCTCATTGTGAGTAACGTATCTTTGAGTTGTGCATTATTTTGATGTTTCATGCAAGATGGGCTACTAGTCTTGAGTCTTAATTTCCGTAAGGTATCTAGAATGCCATTCGAGGATGAATGTTCCCAAGGGGGAGATAGTGCAACACCTCAAAATCTAGTAGACTAAGCTAAGGGCTAAGTGCTAGGCATGAACTAGAGAATATGGCCTTGGAACCCTCCACGAGTGCCCACACGAGTCGTGAAGGGAACCACGACTCGTGGTGGTGCCCATGATGACTAGGCAGTAGCTAAAGAAGACTACCTACCTCCCATAAGAGCCTAGATGGCTCTTGGTGGTCACCACGGATCATGGGATCACTCGTGGAGGTGAGGCAGTAGCTTCACAAAGCTGCCCAAAATAGAGACCCTCCCCACGAGCCAGTAAATGGCTCGTGAAGGCTACCACGGGACGTGGGAGGTGCCATGGTTATGAGTTAGATATTTAGGGGGTTAAGGGGTGGCAATCTAGGCTATTGGTCAAGGGCCAATGGCATCACAACGGTCCGTCAAGCACCACACAAACCTTGAAGTCGTTCATGAAGGGTTTTCATTAGACTTAGAGTGTGGGGTAAACTTCATATTGTCATATATCATAGCTCAAAATGAATAAGGTGTGCCATGACCTATAGAATTAAAAGTCTCTGAGTCCTCTTTCCTACGCCACTGAGTTTACCCAATTCGGATCTCGAAGTAATAATTTATACCCGAAATAGTGAAGCACTGTCAGATTGAAAATTCTTCACGACCCGTCAAACGGGTCGTGGTGATGATGACGGTCCGTGAAGGGTTCAGTCATGCCATTTCAGCATTTTCCAGCAAGTAACTTATTGGGTCTTTTCCCAATTCTTTTAAACCAAGGATATGTCCTTTTTGCCAAGCCTAGGACCCCCAATATAAGTCATTTTAAACCCAAAACTCACCCAATTAAATCATTTATTCAAAGAACCAAAATAAAAACCCAAAAACCCTCCTCTCAATATTTCTCTCTCTAAACTCAAGGAAGAAAAAGAAGCCATTGGATCTAGGGATTGTAGATTTTCAACATTCTTTCCCAAATTTCTCGTAGATTCTTAATTAAGGTATGCATGCTTTTCATCTTTGGGAAGCTATCACCCAAATGGCCCCTTCAACTATGTTTTCAAAAACCCAAATTCCCCAAATCTATGGTTTTCAATCTATGGTCATGGATCTTCTTCCAAAATGAATACAATTGTTTAATTATGGTTTATTATGATTGATTATGATGATTTATGATTGGATTAATGGATTATTGATGGATTTTGATTAAAATCTCCCTTGGACCCATGATTTCCCCTTCTTCCTAAATAGTGAACTAAGTTGTGACTCGATTGATCAGGGAAGCTTAACAATTGATTATGTTTATGTTTATTATGTTGTTGAATCATGATATCTTTCTATGTAATATGGTAATTCTAGAAGTTAGGGTTGATCTTGATTCTTAGCTTTTAAAGGCAATTTGCTAGGGTTGTATATGTTGATGAAGATTGTTTATGAACTTGTTGATCCACTTGAAAGGTGGAGGTGTTTAATTATTTTGTAGTTACTTGATGTTAGTATGATTCTACATGTATTCTTAATAAGATTAATAAACTTCTTGACGAATTGCCTTAGATTAGCTCACCTAGATATGAATCACTTATGATCAAACCTTGTAGATATGAACTAACTTGATTATGTCTTAGATGATGAATCATGTTTGAAGTAGTATTGAGTTTTAGTTTACATGATGCTATATGTCTATAATTGATCAAGAATGAAGCATGTGGTTAGTTTACCTTGAGAGTTAGGTTTACCTGATGACCATGTGAGGTATTGCTTGAGAGAAATGCTTGAAGTAGGAAGACGACTTCTAAGGCTTTAAGAGTAAAAGCTAAAATGAATGAACTATGAATGTATAGGCTTTAAGAATGAAGCTATCATGCATGTTAAATTGTATAAGGTACCATTGTGGAAGGACTTTACCCACATGACCTACAATATGAGTATATGAGCTTGTACATGCAATGAATGAACTATTTGAAGTATGATTGTATACATATTTATTATGATGATTGTTAGATGTGTTAATTTACATGGTCTATGACCCTTGAATGTAATATATGTGAACTATGCGTGATTGTAATATTATGTACATGCTTATGAACACTTTGAGAGGGAAGTGTTTATGATGATAATGTTATTGTTGTGTCATTGCAAGGACAATCACACACACACACCATGCATAAACATGATTATGATGTACCTATGGTGTCAATTGAAAGTCTAGGTCTCATATGCACTTTTACACATTATTATGCATAAAATGTACATGACCATGATGATCTTATGATGTTGATTGAAAGTCCATTCTCATGAAAACACTACGAACAATGATTTGAAAGGTTTACTCACATATTAAAGATGATTCTAAGGTTGAAAGTTAGTTCTCACCTAAATGACTCTACGAGCTATTTTATGAATTTATATTGAATGAAGGGTACGGCACTCCTTCACACTTGAAAATACAATTCAAGATTAATTATGTATAAATTGGGAGATAATGCTTAGTACCGAGTGGATATGGACAATGAGGTAAAGGCCCTTCCGCTAATGCAATAAGCTAGGTCATCTAAAGTGAACTCATGAGATGGAAGCCCTTCCGCCAATGCAATAGGGTGGGTTTCTAGAAGCAATCTCCCTATCCCATAACTATGTACCAACATAGGACCTTAGATAGTGGATCCACGTTATAGCTATACATTTATTTCTACCTTAGGCAAGTAGGACACCTTCTTTCGGTGTAGGGTTACAGGACACCGGATTCCATGTCGCTCATATGGTCTATGTTGGATATGGCTACTCTTCCCTATATAATATAACTAATGAATGAGACATAAACTATACTACGACTTCTTAATGCATTTTACTTAGTAGGATTGGGGGTATGGGACTTCACTTTTACATTGCACAAGTAGACTTAGTAGGATGTCATGGGATGGTTCCTCTGTGTTATGATAAGATTTGAATGCATACATGCGTGTTGAATAGATAGTGGTTATGAATGACTTTCCTTATAATTCAAGAAATGTACATCACTATTTCCTTCTTTAAGGTTGCTGCTTATAATAAAGTCTAAAAATGAAGTGCATAACTAAGGTAGCTTCAACGGAGTACTTAGTAGGGTTGGTATTATGGGATGCCAACCATACATTGTACAAGTATTTCTTAGGGGTTGCTTATGTGATGATTACTTTATGATGAGATGATCTTGGTATTTGATTATGTGTTATGTTATGATTGGGGATTATGTATTGTTATGATTGGGATATGTATTATGCTTATGTTGGAGACTATGCTTGTAATTATAGTGATATCTCTTACGCTATGATGAAATGTATGTGAGCTACTTTATGAGTTGCATTCCCCAACTATTTCAAAGATGATTTTCAAAAATGGCATGAATCATGGTTTCAAACAAAATGTCCTTTTTATGCATGTTTTAAGGATTTTCTTGCATGGCTTCCATACTTAGTACATTTTGTGCTAACCTATATTTCTACATTTTCTATAAGTGTAGGCTTTGGATATATTGGATTTAATCCTCGTGGCTAGGACTCTAGTAGATCAAGAAGAGGAAGATTGGTGAGTCCTCATAGTATTCGAGGACTTGACCACATGTCCTTTATATCTTTCTTTTATGTTTATAGATTTATGTACGGGTCGTGTCCCTAAGATTGAATTAAAAGAGTTTGATTCTATTGTTATAGATGGTTTGATACATAGTGTCATAGACTGTATCATTTTATAAAGACTTTGACTATAAATAACAGTTTTAAATTTTTCGTATTTTTTCTATGTTCTTATGTCATGATATGCTAAGGGCTTGTATGAGACCCATTCGGGATCAAGTACGCCGTGTCACGTCTAGCGGGTAGTCTCGGGTTGAGACACTATTATACCACAAGAATACTGACGAGGAACTTCTACCGGTCCAAGCTCACGACCTCAATCCCAACATTTCAATAATAATAATATCATAACTCAAGATATCAAAAAATAAAACAAGCTAATCAAATCGAATAAAAACACACAACAACCTAAGTTTCACGGAACCTAAGAGTAATATCTGAGGGTACTAGTCAAAGAAGACAAGGATCGACCTAAGCCAAGGCTTTTCCGGACAAAAAATACGCTATTGAACACAATAATATCCATAAATTGACAAAATATCCAAATCCTAAGCGATGATTAAATTCTAACCTAATCATGCAATACTATTCAAATTACATTCAATAAAAAAAAAGTAAGCTTAGGAAAAATAAGCCGTAGACTACCACAAAGCTGAACAAAATTCGAACCGTTACTCGGGTGATTTTCCCTTACACAGAGCCTCAGATTAATGTGAAGTTATCAAGAATATAACAAGCCTGTAAATACATGACTAGTGAGACCTATATCACTAATGCAAGTTCGAATAGGAAATTGGGTTAAAAATTGACACTTGAATTGATGATAAAGAATTACGAAAGAAGCACTGTCATTTTGTTCCCTTTGGAGTAAGGATCAAATGCCAAAACTATGGCTGGAAATGGAGCTTGATTTTTATCTCAAATGCTCAATTTAGCTTACTTTAAAGGAATAAAATCAAACGAGTTGAGGCTAAAAAGGGAAAAAATATTTAAATAAAGCTAGAATCAAGTAGAGAAGATGGAACGGAAAATAATTACATTTGAATTACGTAAAATGTACATGAACAGAGAAAAATCACCATGAAACAAGCTCTCCACAACTTGGGTTTATTTTATAAGAATTGGAGGAGAGCTAGGAATGTAATTCGTGCAATTTTCGCTTAAACCATCAGAAGTTTTCTTAAGCCAAAACTGTGTATGCCAAAAAAGTCTCGCAAAAGAGACCCCGCCTAAAAGTTTCATGTTGCTTATATGGCCTCTTTGTCGCAAAAGCTACCTTCACTTAAGTAAAGAGCTGGTCACTTAAGTGACCCCTCCCCCACTGGTCTCTCCTCTTACGCGACTTCTTGTTTGATAAAGCAGACTTTGCTTAAACAATCAACCAACGGATAAACCCAATGATGCAAACCGAAAGTGTGAACCACTCCAAAAAGACAGTCTAGACTCAACAAAATCATAGAAATAGCCAACGGAGGTCTTTTCATCTAAATGCTGATCAAAGTCAACAGTTACAAAGAAACACAATCAAAACGCTAAAAGCTAAAAACTCATTTTGATACCCTTGAGAACCAAACCAAAGGTTATTGTAGACCAAAATTGGCATTCCAAAGATAACCGCATGGACATAATTCTATTTTGAGTGTGTTTTCCAAGTGAGTTGACAAAAGTCAAACTTTAGGAAAATTCAGAAGCTAAAATGCCTAATTACCAACTCAATACAAAAGCATTTAAATGTGAACCAATCATCATAGTAGACAAATAAGACCCTTCTAGAGGTGATAGATTTGATAAAATTTCGATCTGACATCAAAATCTCTAGATGCTGACTAGCTTCATCTCTTTCAATCATTAGTCCTCTAAAATTGAAAAATGCACGCAAAATTCAATCAAGCATCTCGAGAAGCGTTTCACCAACTCAGCATCACACAAAATTTATATGGAAGATATGAAAAGGGGCAAAATAGTAAAAGCATGCAAAAACACAAAAATGACCTAGGGTACTAGTACCTCTTACACCTCCTCCATATCTAGCACAAATAGTTCAGCAGGTACCTCAAGTGCCACTAGTGCATGCACCCCCTCCCCGGTCATTGAACAGACTAGAGGCTACGAAATTATGGACCATTGATACGCTCAAATTACACCTCCCTAAAGAAGCAGAAGCGATTATTATCAAGTAAAGAACCCAATTTGTAGGTTGGGGTCAATCCCACAAGGAAAATAGTTTAGACTTTACTTTAACCAATAATTATATTAAATTAGTCAAATTACTTCCAGAAACAAGTAATTAAAGGAGGGGGGGTTTGTGAAACAAATTGTAAGAATTCAATAAGTAATCAGTAATCAAAAGTCAATTTTGGTTGTTATCAAGATGAGGGAATTAAATAGGGTATACGTGTTCCCCACAAGCTCATAACGCAGTAATCCGAGTAATAGCAATCATTTCCTAGTGTACTATATTCAAAGTGATAAGTTAGGTATCTCTAAATACTTGGTCTGGCATCTAGAGAATTTCACCCCGCATCTTGGTCCGGCTACGTATGTATAATTTACTAACCTTTACCTTTACATCATATTAGACATCACATCGATGTTTGGCTTAGTTATTACTTCGCACCAATCGACACCAGACTATTAGATAGTATCACACTAAATC
Source organism: Solanum lignicaule (assembly GCA_029582545.1). Lineage (NCBI taxonomy): Eukaryota > Viridiplantae > Streptophyta > Magnoliopsida > Solanales > Solanaceae > Solanum > Solanum lignicaule. The sequence continues at coordinate 9,391 of JAJOOF010000294.1, read as the reverse complement.
TATGTTGATAATTATTTTCTTGTTGATTACCTCCTTGGTCCGGCAAGTAGCAACAAGACAAGTTCTAACGTTTGCAACCGCTAAAAAGACTTCTAAACGAAAGAATTATCAATGCATGCAAAACACTATTCAAGAATTTCTTATTTACTATTCATACTTTGTTAATCGCTCATAGTTCCCACAACCCTAGTTGTGGATTTTAGTTACCCAAAATCATATGAATACAATTCATTATTTTAGATGAAAGAATTATGAACTTACGTAAGAAGAATAATAAACCCTGAAATTCAACTTGAATTGCAACACCAAAATCTTCAAAACGATCTTAGGAAATTAATAATTACTAAAGTTGCAAGTTAATATCCCAAGTCAAGAACTAGAATAAAAGTAATAAAATCCAACCCCAAAAATTAGGTTTCCATGCCCTATTTATAGAAAACAAGTCCTAAATTAAAAGGGAAACAAAATTAAGGAAATTTTGTTCAGGCACGTGTCTTCATTCCACGAGACTGACTCACGGACAGTCAATGGCTCTACGGTCTGTGAGTCCCTTCCGTCAGCCAGGACTTAGAAAATATTTTAGCTTCCAAAAATCAGCTTCTCTGAAGCAAACGACAGAACTGCAGTACGGACCATAGATCAATCTACGGTCCGTCAATCCCTCTCCGTAGCTCCATGCTTAGAATCTTCAAAAATTAGGTACTGGAACCCTCGCAGTATCAATATATGGATCAACAGTACGATCCGTAGATCAATGGTCACCGTGGTTCCACACTTAGTCATATTTTCCTTATTTGCCTTGCCTGCTGATCTACGACCACCATCTACGGAGCATCAATGGACCTACAGTCCGTAGATCACCTCCGTAGATTCCCTTTTCTGGATTTCTTTTAGTTGTCTCTTTACTTCCGCGCCTGAACATCTTTCCTACAAAATATGATAAAAACCAATACAAAAAGGCCCTAGACACACACAACTTGTAAGTGAAATGTATTATAGATACCGTAAACTCATGGTATATCAACACCCTCAACTTAAATTCGTTGTTTATCCTCAAGCGATGCACTAAGACTCTGAACGACACTTGTATAAAAGCAAGCATTTCAAGCAAATCAATCACATGGCTCTCTATCCCACTCACTTTCCGGGTGCAAAATTTGTTCTCTTAGAGTCGACAAGCTAATTCATGCGGATCAAACCATGACAATGATTGACCAACCAACACACAACATACATTGTTTCACTATCACCAAAGTACCAACTTTCCGACAATGTAACTAGTGCCCTTACTTCAAACGAAATCCCTTTTCTTTCACACAATGACTATGAATTTGAGTTCAAGGAATCATTCAACACTCACACTCAGTAATAGCTTCAAGTACAGTTAGTGCTCAGTACCATAGGATTGCCCTTATATTCACTACTTAGACTCTCCAAACTAGACTCTAGGATCACTATAGGACATTCTTGGCTTCTAATGTAGGCTTACGGTCGAGTGTGGCACATTTGGGTACTTCTTAGTGACTTTCTGCCCTCCTTGACATTACACTAGGCTTTCAACCTCTTTTTGCCCTATTTTTGACATCCTACCATTTTACCTTCTTTCCCTTGATTTTCTTCAACCATGGATGTGACTTTAGACTTTGTAGCTCTTTATATTTTTTTTAAATTTGTTTTTCAACTTTTTCTTGCATTTTATTCTTTTCTTTAGCTTTCAACAAGTCACATCCTTTCCTCTCTTTTTCAACATCAAAACTCTTTTCATACCCATGTTTCTTTTGGTTTCCTCTTTCATAGCCACCCTCAACTTATGTATTTTCCATTGGTTGAGGTGCACAATACCCGATATCGGGTCAGGGCCAAGATTGAAGTTACTTTTTACATTAGCCACCCTCAACTTAGGCTTTCTTCCTAAGTCAAGGTGCACATGTCCAAGGAAAGACTGGGGCCAACATAGGCGATTATTGGAAGGTGACTTCGGGGTTTAGAAAGAAATGGTATAATTTTAGACTTAAAGCATTTGGATCAACGGGAGCATTTATATCATTTGGTTGGATTCTTCTTTTAGGCAATTTGTGGACTTATCAGAACAACGGCCTATGATCACTTCCTAGCCTCTAGAGTGAATTGTCTTAGCAGGACTAACCCGTCAAGTTCTAGTTTTGTACAAAAACTGTTTGAACAATCAACTATTCTCACACACTCTTGGCACATAGTTTCATTATCAACTGATCAGATTACCCAGTTCAAGTTTCAGCTTAAGTCATGCCATCAAGTTGATTCATTATCATGTCATACTCATAGCCAACACATTCAACTTATCTTAGCCTACAAATTCTAGCACACATCACAAAGTTTGGACGGGTATCACTTTTCATAAGCCATCATGCTTCATTCTTTTTCATGCTTCTACACATACGATCATAATACATGCCGGTTCAACAGAAATTAAATAGTCTCTTGGGGAAAAAGAACACAGGCAAGAAAACCCCAAGAGAGGATCTATGAGTTGGGTTACTCAGACTTCACCCTATCACTCACAATCCATTTACCCCACCCCCAACAAAAATAGATGCGATTGTCCCCAATGCATAAAAAAATAGTAAAAGATAATTCATTGGGTCAAGCAAACTTGTGGCGCATACCGCCGAAGAATCATGAACAAGCGGGTGGGTTCGGTTTCTCGGTGCCCAATGGAACCATACTTGGGTCACCCTCAGTAGTGCCCACATCATCCATCATAGCACCCTCAGTAGTACTCTCGATCACTCTAATCGCAACATCAACAGTGCTCACAACGTCCCTCACAACAGGCGGGACCTCTACAACTGGGGCAGAACTCGATGCCCCTGCAACACTCTCACGCACCCTCTGTTGGTGCAACTCTTCATCTAAAATCGAAGCCTTCCTAGCCTCCCTCTCCTACCTACGCTATCTCTTTTGGGCTTTTTCCTCCTCAGTGTGACTAGAACGGTGCCTCTTACCTTTGGTATGTGTGGGCTCAGGCCCCTCCTCGGCAATCCCACTGAATAACGCATCCAGCACAGTATCATTAGCCAACGTAGTAAGTGCAGCCTGAAGCTCAACTGTAGGGGTAGCAAGAATGGCATCAACGTCGGCCTGGAGACTGGCTAACTCGGTCTGAAAAGATGATAGATCTATGGTCGGGGCTGGTCGCTCGAGGACTCTCAATTCAAAGTCATCGAGACGCTTATTAACAACCTAGATCTTCCGGTCCATCATGCCCTCCATCCTTCGCTCCATTCTGGCTTCGGACTCGGCTATCGACTTTTGCATCCAAGGCTGAATGTGATGCAGCAGTGTAGACATCTGAGCCTCTAATTTTTGTACTTTGGCCAATGAGAAAACAGCCACTCCTAATGGTGGTATGGACCGGGATGAGCTAGGGACCCTACTAGCGGCCTGGGAAGATGAGGCCGGGATAGTATCAGTGTGAGCTGGTATAATGGGGTCACCGCCGTGTGCCTGTCCCACCGTTTCAACAAGATCTATGCCCAAGGGAGGTACTTCAACATGGGGATATCTGCGGTGCCGCTACATTTACCACATATCGAATGAGGCCTATATCCAATGTTTCTGTAGGGTGGATCAACCTATCACAATGCCAGATCGGCACTCTAGAGTTCCTACACAATTGGAAAATCAAACATTGAATGGGGCAAGTAGTGAAGGTCTTGAAAGACCTCTCTTGAATCTCTATTAGCAGCATGCGGGCAAAGTTAATATCCAATCCTGCTACTAATGCTGCAACCATGACCGCTCTGTCCTATGTGAGTTGGTTGTCAGCTTTTGTAGGCGACACCCTTTTACGCACCAACAACTAGAAGAACTTGGCCACAAAATTTAATGTGGCCTTTCGGATACCCAACAGTGGTGTGGTGACCCACTCCACACGCGCTCCATCTGCAACAATGTATTTAGCCAACCATAGTATAGCAGCCTCTAGCTGCTTAGCATTTCTCTGGAAAGCGCCGCTCCGCACAATGTCCCATTTGTAATCAAACTGCGTTGTGTTTAGTGACAAAGAGGACCCGTGGTAGGACCATAGAGAAAGCGGCTGATTGTGGCATGTGATATGTCCACCGGACAACCTCGGACCATAGTGGAAGTGAGAGGATCTTGGGCTTTGGGCTTTGACTGCTTGGAGATCGAACCACGGAGGGTGGCAACATAGGAGGCGTAGAACTCCCGCACAATCTCCTCGCTATAAGTCCCTGGGTCTCGAGACATCCAGTCACACTTGTGAAGGTTAAAAAGTCGGTGGATGTTAGGGACAGTGTGCAAGCTCCCCGTGAGGACTCTGCGCTCTTCTGTAATAGGTCGGGCCATCTTCTCTTAGTCATTTTTCACCTTGGCATCCCGATAAATTTTCCACTGGCCCTCAACACACCATCTGTTTGGCTTGCCGGCCACTGGAGTATGATCCTCATTCCTTGGTGCTGCTATTGACTCTGAGCTAGTGGCCTCATCAGACGAGGCTCCTTGTTTATTCTGGCCGGACCCTGTGGTTGATTTAGCATTGGACCCCGAAGCATAGGCGATTCGGACCCTTAAGCATGGCTGGACTCAGAGCCCGAAGCATGGGCAGACTTGGAGCCATACATAGAACCAACCTCGGAACCGGAAGAAGATCCAGCCGGTGACCCGATCAGTATCTTCACCTCATCAGATTGGGAGACAGTGAATACGTCGGTGACCACCTATCGGTACGTATTCCGGGTAACTCGAGGTGCAGTAGGGGATTTCCTTGTGGCTGGTAGAACATATGTTGGATCATTTTCTGTGTCCGTGTCTTCATCGATTAACCTGAAGCTAGGAGCAACAGATTTTGACTTGCCCTGTTTTGTATAGGTGACTAGCTTCTTAGGCACCATCGTACCCTTGGAAGCGTTATTAGTGCCAAAACTAACTACAAACACACTCGAAAAAAATTTAGAACTAAAAATAAACAGCAACAAAGACCCCAAAAAATTTTAGACAGTGGCTACAGTGGTCATCCACGGTAGGGACCTACGGTCCGTAGACTGATCTACGATCCGTGGAACCCTTCCGTGGATCTGAGGACCAACAATATTGGTCGCAGAGGGAAACCACAGATGTGCAGAACGGTCCGTCGATTGATCTACGGACCGTAGTCTACATCTGTGGTTTCACACATGCTGAAATTTTCAAGTGCATCCAACCACGAACCTAATCTACAGTTTGTAGATGGGGTATCGTGGATGTGATCTGTGCCAGGTTTCAGCCATTCTTTCTTTTAAAGCCCACATGTTTTACCATTTTCAACAGCATCCTAGTCTAACCATGCATTTCAACATTTAATCATGCTAGCTCATCATTCTAAGGGTTCCAATTACTCAATTTGATAATTATTTCAGACAAGATTCGAAACCCTAAGTCAAAACTTATATATAGACTAGCATTAAGACATGTTTAACACACTATCAAGGTGACACAATCACAATCTATCGTCCTGAGGGTTATAGCACTTAAATTTTATCATGTAATTACATAAATTTAATTACCCAAGGTCAAGACCCGACTCCCGACTTTCTCTATTCAATCTATGAACCGAAATTCAAAGTGAGGGGAAAGTCTATTACCTTACAAGAAATGACAAGTCGGGTGCTTACGTGATGACATTTAGCTTTGCTAGACCACACTAAATGCCTAGGTGCGCCGAACTCAAACACCGGAGTTTTGAATAAGGCAGTTGAGAGGGATTGGGAAATTTCTGGGATGAGTGGAGGTTAGAGAGGAAAGGGAATTTAGGATTTTGGGGAAAAGGAAGGGATGATTAATTGGGGAGTGATGGAGTGATTATAGAGTGATTTAAGGAGTTTGGGAAGTTATGAAATGGTTTGGAAGTAAATGGAGGGAAGTGGAATGATTTAAAATTGGGGGATTTTAAATAGGAGAGGTCCGGGTCGGGTCAAGTAGCATTAGGGTTGTGGACCCACGAGACCCCGTCTATGGTCTGTGGGTCGATCTACGGTCCGTAGATTGGGACCATAGATCAGTTTTATACTTGGGAAAAGTTTAGGGGCTTACCTGGGATCTACAGACACCATCCACGGTCCGTGGATGGATCGACGGGACTTCGATGGAGTTCATAGACCTCTGCACCAGACCATTTTCTATAGATTTTTCATAGCATACCTGCACATGTAGCAACCATTAGGCTATTCTTTTTACATTTTTTGGACACTTTTTACACACAGACCCTATGCTAATTCTAGCCAACACTAAAAAAAACTATAACATTTATCTAAATTAATACAGAGAATCAACTAAACACAGAAAACTGCTATATGGAAAACAAAAACCTATCGTTCGCTAGATTGTACATCTTGGGTTGCCTCCCAAGCAACGCTTGATTTAATGTCGCGGCACGACGCATGCCTCTTGATTACTCAGACTTCATCAAGATGATAGGCCTCCACAACTTCTTACACACTTTCTGCGTTTCCCAGTAGATCTTGATCCTTTGCCCGTTAACCATGAACATTGTTCCGTCACTATTCTCAAGCTCAACCGCTCCATGGGGGAGCACTTTTGTGAGCAAAAATGGCCCGGTCCATTTGGATTTGATTTTACCCGAAAACAAACTCAACCTATAGTTGAATAGAAGCACAAGATCACCCTCAACAAATTCTTGCTTTTCAATTCTTTGATCATGATACCTCTTCATCTTCTCTTTGTACTAGGCTGAACTATCATAAGCTTTTAGGCGAAACTCATCAAGCATATCAAGTCATTCATTCTTTGATTTGATGCGGCGCCCCAACCCAAATTTAGCTTCTTTCTCGCCCACAAACCCTTATGCTCTAGCTCTACCGGTAAATGGCAAGATTTCCCATATACAAGTTGGTAAGGAGACCTATGGGAGTCTTGTATGCAGTGCGATAGTCCTACAGAGAATCATCAAACTTTCTTGACCAATCCGTTCTATTAGCATTAACAGTGTTTGCCAAAATCTGTTTGATCTCTCTGTTGGACACTTCAACTTGCCCACTAGTCTGCGGATGGTAAGGAGTGGCTACATTGTGACGGACACCATATTTCTCAAGTAGCGCATTGAACAACTTATTACAAAAGTGGGAACCTCCATCCCTGATAAGCGCCCTCGTTATACCAAATCTGGAGAAGATATTATTTTTCAAGAATGCGGTGACACTTTTACCTTCATTGTTGGGGAGCACAACCGCTTCCCCCACTTCGATACATAATCAACCGTAACAAGAATATACTTCATCCCATGTGAACTCACAAATGGACCCATAAAATCAATGCCCCATACATCAAACAACTCTATCACCAATATAGGATTCATAGGAAGCTCTTGCCTCTTTGAAACCCCTCCTTCTCTTTGGCAATGATCACAAGACTTGGCGAAATAATGAGCATCTTGGTGGATAGTAGGACAGTAGTACCCACATAGCAAAATTTTATGTGCAGTTCGAATACCACTATGATGCCCAACAACAGGCGATGAATGACATGCTTCAAGTACACTCAACATCTCAATCTCGAGCACATAGCGACGAGTAATCCCATCAGCACAACTACGATACAAGTAAGGCTCATCCCAAAAGAATTTCTTCACATCATGCATAAACTTTTTCCGTTGGTGAAACGACAAATCTGGGGGCACAATATCGCTAGCCAAATAAATAACAAAGTCTGCGAACCAAGAAATCAGATCATGAGAAGCAGCCAATAACTGTTCATCTGGAAAGGCATCATTAATTTCAGCCCTATCACTAAGCTTTAGCATAGTCTCATCCTCTAATCTGGAAAAGTGATCGACAACTTGATTTTCGGTCCCCTTTCTATATTTTACCACAAAATCAAACTCTTGCAGCAATAATACCCATCTAATCGACCTCGACTTTGCATCCTTCTTTGCCATCAAGTATCTCAATGCAGAATGGTCAGTATGCACTATGACCTTGGTACCAAGCAAGTAGGATCGAAATTTCTCGAATGCAAAAACCACCGCAAGAAGCTCTTGTTCGATCACAGTATAATTCTTCTGGGCCACATTTAAAGCCTTGCTAGCATAGTAAATAGGGTGAAGAAGTTTCTCTCACCTTTGTCCCAATACCACACCAAGCGCCACGCCACTTGCATCACACATTACCTAAAACGGTTGTCCCCAATCCGGTGAAATAATGATAGGTGCAGTAACTAACTTCTCTTTCAACTCTCCAAATTCTCTAAGACAAGCATCATCAAACTATAACTTACACTCCTTGTTGAGAAGTTTGCACAAAGGATGTCCAATTTTGGAGAAATCTTTGATGAATCTCCTATAAAAACTTGTATGCCCAAGAAAACTCCTAACACCTTTTACAGAGATAGGCGGGGGAAGTTTTTCTATTACCTCAACTTTCACTTTATCTACCTCAATGCCCTTCTCAGAAATTCGATGACCTAGAACTATCCCTTCTTTCACCATAAAGTGGCACTTCTCCCAATTCAGCACCAGATTGCAATCTTCACACCTTTTCAGTACCTTAGCCAAATGATTCAGACATCGATCAAAAGAGTCACCTAACACAAAGAACTCATCCATAAATACCTCAATAGTTTCCTCTAAGACTGGTAGGGGGACTGGGTCGGCCTGCGACCGGTTCGAGAACCGGCTCGCCGGACCCGGTCCCGTCAAATTCTCACGGGGTGGGGGCCTTCGGGATAGGAGACTGGTACCGATCCGGTTCATCCGTTGGTCCCGATGGACCCACCTGTTCGCCGGATCCTCTAACATTTTTTTTGTTTTTTTTTTTTTTAATTATATCTGTTGGGGCAACAGCCCCAACAGATTTATTGACTGTTTTTTCCCTTCCCCAATACCCCCTACCACCCCTACTTTTAATACTTTAATTTAAACCCTCAAGTTATCATAAATACACTTTAACCCACTTTTAATAATATAAATACCCTCTATCCCTTATTATTTCTTACAAAATCATATATTCTCTCATCTATTTTTTATATCCTCTCAAGTCTCAATCTTAAGTCTCAATTTTTTATTCCATTTAAGTCTCATATTATATCATAATACATATATTTCAATTCTAAATTTTCATATTATATTATATATCATAATATATATAATTCTCATATTTGCTATCAAATATTGGAGTTCCAAATTACAAGTTACAACAAACTACAAGCTTCAAGAATCGGTCATAACGTCTACTATTAACGCAGACGTTTGGTACATTCGTTTCATAATATTTATATTTTATTTTTCTTCATTAATTTTTGTGTTATTATTATTTTTATATTATACTTTACATATAATTAAATATGAGTTCTAACAAAAAAGATACCGGTAAAGGAAAAGAGAAAGAACCAAGTGGCA